>VSMD01098698.1:0-85123 GCA_008750895.1 Mirza zaza
GGAGCAAAATATATATTTTTCTTTGTATTTTCTATATTTCCTGTCTCATAGGCCACATTCTGAAGGCTTTACTGTATTTCCTTTTACAAATATTTATTTTTAATTTAGAAAAAGTTTATCAAATTTCTCATCATATTCAACTAAAATCTTGACTGCAATCATATATTGATTAACCTTATTAATTATGTTATTTAGAAGCTTGGTATTGCTGCTTGGGTTTTATCTTCTTAAACTTTCAGTTTATGAGACTAGAGTACATTAAAATTTCTGATGAAATTACTGATATGACATGTATTTCTCCTTGCAGTTGATGTTTGATATGTTTTGAGGATATATGATTTTGAGTATATATCTTAATTATATTTATTTCTAATTTTACTCTTATCGTATGTGTGTATATATATGTATAAAATAATATCCTTTGAACCTATGTTATATTTTGTTTTATGTTTTACCTTGTCATATAAGATTGCTAACCCAGCTGTCTTTTATTTATATTTACCTATTATCCAACATTTTATTTTCAAGTATTACTATGCTTTTTTGATCTAAATGTGTCCTATCAGTATTATTGCATCTTGGGTAGTTTTTAAAGTCAAACCAAAAAAGCATTGTTTTAAATCGATGTTTAACCCATTTTTATTTATTTAAATTGTTATTTTAGAATATCTTGCCATTTTAGTTCATATTTTTCATTTGTTATACTTTCTTACTGTTCTTTTTTACTTCATTCTCACTTGCTGTTGATTAATCAAGTTTTCTGTTGTTGGACATATGTAAATGAAATAGAAAAAATATTAAAGTTGTATGATTTTTAAAATTTATTTCTGGTGATTTCTTAACCATCATTATTTTCTGTATTAAAGACAAGAATTTGAACACTCTTGGGTGTAGACTCAATATAATAAGTATACATTTTCACCAAAAAATACAAAGTTTAGCAGCTTTTTTTCTGTACTAGAAACAACCTAAATTGAGTCATAAAAAAAGATTTGATATGTTTATACAATATAGTATTCCACAAACTACTGATATGTGCAATAAAATAATAAGATAAATAATATATGTCTTAGTCCATTCAGGCTGATATAATAAAATACGTAGGGCTAGGTCATTTACAAATAACAGAAATTTACTTCTTACAGTTACTGAGGCTGGGGAGTCCAAGATCAAGTTGCCAGCAGATTTGGTGTCTGGTGAAGTTTTGCTCTCTGCTTCATAGATGATGCCACTTGCTGCATCCTCACATGACAGAAGGAGCCAAAGGGCAAAAAAGGGACGAACAGACTTTCTCAAGCCATGAGAGGAAAGCCTTCATGATCTAATTATCATCTACTAAAGGCCATACCTCTTAATGTAATACTATTTACGGTGGGTACTAAGTTTCAAAATGAATTTTGGAGGGAAACAAACATTCAAATTGTAGTAATATATAAATCATAACTATAATATATAATAATATAAATAAAATATTTAATATAAATGACACAAATTAATAATAATTTTATTATGATTATTTTTGCAACATGCAAACAATGTCTGAATCTTCTCCTTATAATTTTGAGCTAAACCTACCAGATACAAAATAGCGTGGTGCTACTTATGTTATAAAGTTTGAAAACAGCCAAACTCAGCTCTTGCTCCCTCTAGAAAGAGTAGCCTGGGGTGGGGTCAGAGGGAGGCTTCTGGATGTTGGTAATATTTGTTGTCTGGAACTTGATGCTGGTAATGCTGTCTATACTGATCTGGAAAGTACTTAATGTTAGGTGGGGATGAGGGTACACAGGCGGCAGGGCAGGTGGCTAGACACACAGGTGACAGGAAAGACGATAGGAGGATGTGGTCAAGGGCTGAGAATCGTGAACAATAAAAACAGAGGAAAGAACCTACAACAGCAGGAACTTGAGGTTAGGGACTTTTCCAGACCAGGATCATGCACAGAAGCTAGGAGCTAATGATCAAAGGTAGCCTTTCCCTCATTAACATAGTAAAAATCATACTCCCTAATACTATGACAGTCATGGAGCCAGCCATACAAGTACAGAAAATGGGAGGGTACATGATTCCAGGAATTTCCCCTCACTTCTCTGAAAAGACATGAATATTCCACCCCTAACTTAACATATTATTAGGGATTAGCATAAAGGACAGACCCTAACCCTCAGGTGACACTGTTCCTTATTGGAGCAGACTGCTCTCTACTGATCTTGAGAGTGTACTATACTTTCTATACTCTGTCTTTAAACTCAGGGTGGTGGTCTCAGCTCAGGGAGACAGATCTGTTCCTCTTTCTGGACCTTACTTTCACTTTCCGATAAAAGCTGCTTGTGTGGAAGTGCTTTGTGTTTGTCAGTTGTCTGTCATCACTACGTTGCCCTGGCCCTGCTTGCAATTCTTCCAAGCAAGAAGCCAAAGAACCAGGACAACTTCCGTAACAGCACCTGACATTTACTTTGGTGATTATTTACTGAGCTGCACACTTACAATTTGTATGTTTTATAATATGCATGTTTTGCTTCAATAAAAAGTGAAAAATAAAATCCTACCTTCAACCTGCTCTGTCCCTGCTGCTTCCATCTCCCTGCCTCCTTTGCAGCCTTCAGCCACTCACTCTATAGACATAAACTTCTCAAAATGAACTGCATGCTCTGAAGTGTTTGTCTTCAGTTTTTCGTTTTCTTTCTGGCATCTATATTTCCCTTTTGCTCCTCCAGTTTCTCCAGGACTGGATTTTATGGAGGAAGTCAATACCTTGCACTTGTTTATGATCAGAGAATTAATCAGCATCTTCCTCAAGTGAGTCTTTTGACCATTTTTAATGGCCTTAGATATGCCAAATTGCTTTCCAAAATGGTCATTCTACAATCAGTGTGGCAGTATTATGCATTTAATGCACTAACACTAGTTTTTGGTCACATATGACATTTTAAATTGCATGCCTTGTAAATTACATTAATACCTCGATTTTGTTTTAATTTGCATTCATTTCAATACCAGCAAAATTAAACAATGTCTAATGTGCTTCTTATTTGCATTTCCTTTTGAGTCATTTTGCTGTTCATGTTTTTGCATAAACATTCATTAGCATTATGATGTTGTCCTTATGACTGGGATTAGACATTTCACGCTTCTTAGATATTCTGTTTCTCTCTTCTAATAGTCATAGAAAAAAGGAAAGCATTTTGGAATGTTATGAACTCAAATTTAAGACTAAGTAAACCAGACCACCTGTCTGTCAGGAAACAGTGAGTGAAGAATGTGATATTTTAATCATTGAAAACACACATGCCTCTAATCCATAAGGAACAAACATTATATACAGTTTATTCAATTCAGAATCTAGTGTTTGAGTTAATGGTGTTTTTGTTCAGAAAGAAAGCTAAAACACTGGGAGTTTCTACTTTCTACGCAGTCTCACTTTACTGGATGTAATGTGGGTACCGAAATATCTGTCAAGCATAACAGATGTTGTCAGAACAGAAAATTCTCTGTGACCAAGTTTCAATCTGCTATTTACATATGCTGCTGAGGACATAGATTACAGTTTCATTTCAACAGAAGGAAAACAATATTTATTTTACCTGCAAGTGTATTTCTCCTTTAGCTCCTTGAGAAAGGATAACAGTTGATTTTCCTATTGCTATTCAAAGAAATATACAAAGAATAATTTCCATAAGAAACCCAGAGCTCTGAGTTTATCCCACTATGACATGATGCTGAAGCATTTTTTTTTAAAACGCAGACAATGTTGAGTATGCAAGAGTAGCTTCTTCAGTTGCATCATGAGATTAGATACATGAGTTGCTAATCTTATTAAGCAGCTTTTTTAGAATCAGAGAGGCAGAATTGTGTAATAACATGGCTTGTTATTAAGTGGATTTATGGTGACTCCAAGTAAAATACAGGCATATTCACTTCACTTTATTGTACTTGGAAGATATTGTGTTTTTTACAAATTGAAATTTTGTGACAGCGCTGCCAGAATCAAACATATTAGCATCATTTTTCAACAACATATGCTCCATTCATGTCTTTGTGTCACATTTTAATAATTCTCTCCATAGTTCAAATTTTTCATTGATATTATATCTATTATGGTGATCTGTGATCAGTGAATGATATGTTTGAATGTTTGGCCTCTCCAAATCTCATGCTGAAATTTGATCCCCAATGCTGGAGGAGGGGCTGAATGGGAGAGGTTTGGGTCAAGGGGCAGATCCCTTATGAATGGCTTGGTGCCCTCCTCAAGGTAATGAGTGAGTTCTCATTTCATTAGTTCACACAAGAGTTGGTTGTTTAAAAGAGCCTGGCACCATATCCTCCCTCCCTCTGCCCCTTCTCTCACCATGTGGCAAACCTGCCTCCCCCACCTTTGCTTTTTGCCTTGATTTGAATCTCCCTGAAGCCCCCATCGGAAGCAGATGTTGTCACCATATTTGTACAGTCTGCAGAACTATGACCCAAATAAACCTCTTCTTTATAAATTTCCAAGTTTCAGAAATTTTCATGATAGCAATGCAAATTGAACTAACACAGTAATCTTTGATGTTACTATTGCAATTGTTTTGGGACACCACAAACTGTGCCCATACTACACAGTGAACTTCATAGATGTGTGTGTTCTTACTGTGCCATCAACCAGCCACTGCCCCTGCTCTCTCTCCTCAGGCCTTCATATTCCCTGAGACACACAATGTTGAAATCGGGCCATTTAATAGCCCCACAATTTGACCTCTAGATGTTCAAGAGAAAGGAAGAATCACATTAAATCAAAAACCAGAAATGATTAAGGTTGGTGAGGAAAGCATACCAAAAGCCAAAATAGGACAAAGGCTAGACCTCTTGTGCCGATCGGTTAGTCAAGTTGTGAATGCAAAGAAAAAGTTCTTGAAGGAAATTAAAAGTGCTACCCAATGAACACATGAATGAAAAGAAAGCAAAACAGTCTTATTGATGATATGGAGAAAGTTTCAGTGGTCTGAATAGATCAAACCAGCCCCACCGTTTCCTTAAGACAAAGCCTAATCCAGAGCAAGGCTCTAAATCTCTTCAATTCTGTGAAGGCTGAGAGAGGTGAAGAAGCTGTGGAAGATAAGTTTGAAGCTAGCAGAGGTTGGGTCACAAGGTTTAAGGAAAGAAGCCATACCCATAATGTAAAAGTACCAGGGGAAGCAGCAAGTGCTATGGAGAGAGTGTAATATATATATATATATATATATATAATTCTAGTCAATATTTATCTTTATCCACAATAGTAGATTTAGTCTTTAAAGTCTATTTTGTCTAATGTCAGCATAGCATCCTATAGTCATTTGGATAGGCACTTGCCTGACATTATTTTTTTTCTATTTTTTTTTTTTTACTTTCAAACTTTCTGTGTTCTTATATTTCAGGAAAATAACATCTAGATTAATTTTTTGCTTTGTCCAGTCTGGATATCTTAGTATTTTAACTGCTGAGTTTGGTTAACTTACATTTTTATGCTTAGTAATATATTTGCATTTAATTCTACCATTTCATGTTGTGCTTCAAATTAACCTACTTTTCCTTTGCTGTTTCCATCCACTCCATTAAGGAGTCTATTTATTTAATCAAATTTAAGTTATTCCCCCTTTTTATTTTCGTATATTTAATTTCTATGAACTTCTACAATGCTTAAAATTGTAAGATGCATATGAAACTTACCAATGTCTGTAATTTAGCACTTTGTTTTGAAAATTATTATTTATTTTTGTCACTCTTCCCATTTCCCATGCTATTTTCTAGAATATTAATCTTAGCTTGTTTTATAGACACGCACACCCACATGCATACAAAATTGATCACTATTAAGTTGGGGCAGATCCTTTCTCTGGCTCCTTTTTTCCTTACAGACAGAGGGACACTAGAGGAGTGTCTTGTGCCTTACTCCCACACTCCTCATCCTTTAATAGGTTACATTATTTGTTCAGATTAGGCTCGTTTACATGAAATTTTAGCCAGTGGAATACCAATTAATATGACTTGTACAGCTTCCCAAAGGAAGAGCTATCATATGGTTCATCATGTATTTGCCTTCTTAGCCATAACACCATCATGCCCCGAAGACAGACCTCTCCTCAGCCAGCAATGAGAGCAGGAATGAAGTCACTGAACAGAGTCCATGGATAAACAATAGTGATCTTTATGAAAGCAAGAAATAAAGCTTTGCTGTGGTAAGCCACGAATATTTTTGCATTAGTTATATACAAATATAGTAATTTATATAATCTGGCTGATATACCTTCTACGAGGAGAAGTGGTAAGTCATCTGATTAGTGAATTTGGGGGAAACTGAACATGGTTTTGTAAGCTCCTTGCTCTTCTCTTTGGCATCAGGCTGCTTGTAAAGTGTATACGTGCTCTTGGTCAGTTAAAAATTACAGAGTGGCTGCCATTTTTAGGAGTAAATTTATTTCAAAGTGGATTTTCAAACCAGTGTAGTTCCACACTTAAATCATGTATTCCAATATACAGAAATATATTGGCTAATAAAAACTGATGTTCTTATCTCCCTCTGCCTAGATCCTAAGAATATTTCTCAATGTGTTTGCAGTCATAGAAGAGTAATATTATACAAGGACTCCTTTAATAAATATTATTTTCCACACTGTTAATACTTATTTAGATCTATCTACATTTTAATCATTCTTTGTTCACCACTGTAGCATATTTCTCCTTTATTCAAATGCCATCTTCATGAAATCTGTCCATCAATTATTCTTTCAGTGAGGGTGAAAAATGGTAAATTATCTCAGTCAATATTCGTCTATGTGGCCTTACTCCTGGATGGTGATTTAGCTGTATATTCGATTTTTGTTAGACAATTTCCACTTAGTACTGTGTCTTGTCTCCTATGTTTTGCTACTGTGAATTTTGTATTTAATGAAATTACTTTTTCTTTATGAATAAATTATTCTTTTAATTTAGTTCTTTTTAAGAATTTTCTCTTGCCTTTGGTTTTCCTCACTTCCGTTACTTTTATATTACTTGATATTGATATACTTTGAATATAAAACTTTTTTACTTTCATCAATTCTGGAAAAAAAGCCTTTTCCTTATCAAATGTTTCTCCCTCGCTCTTTCTGTCTGTCATAGACTCTAGTTTGTTCTTTATAAAACTATTATTTGTAATATGAAATCTACCATCAAAATTTCTAATCTCTTTTGCATATATTTTTTTAAAAATATTTTTGATTCATTATTCTGCATTTTATGAATTTTCCAGTTCACCAATATCTCCTCAGCTGGATCCTTACTTCTTATATGACCTATTCCTGAGGATTTCGATTCTTTAAAAGTTTTTTAACACAAATTTTTCTTTCCTCACATTGCTCCCTTAGCGCTTCAAGTTCTTGGATTCCATTTTGTGTGATGTCTACCAATGTTCATATGCAGACTGTTTTTTCACTTTTTTAGAGTTCATTTTCAGAGGACTTTTTTTGTTTCCTCTGTGACTTCCTTGTGGTCTTGGTTATGGGTATTTTACTTCAGAGTAGTTTTGTGTATGTCAGCAAATCAAGAATAATTTTTAAATTAATCTTTTGATGTGGAGGTTTCCATTCTACTTACTTATTAGAAATTTGATTTGAAACTCATATGAAAAATAGACTTGGAGTTTTGTAATTTCTTGGGACACTTAGATATCTCATCACTAGCCCTCTAGAAACAGACAAATGTGCTATTGTCACCCTGTGCTGAAGAGTATGTATGTACTTCTAGTCAATACTTTTTCTGTAAAGCTCTTGGAAGCCCTGACTTTATTAAAGGAAGGTCCAGATTCAAACCCACCCCCTCATGTGGGTTCAAGCTCTGTTCCTGAAGGATGTTTATATACATGCCTCTAGTTTCCCAAGTTGTATAAAATCCACATTTATTACAGTATCATTTCATTTTACTTTCTATTCTTGTTTTCATTTCTTATTAATCTATGTCATCTGTTTTTCTTTCTTTCTTCTAAACTTGGCTATGCATCAATATTCATATGATATCCAGCATTTTGTAGATTGTGGATAGATTTTCAAATTATTATATTCTGTCATTCTGGTGAAATTACAGATTTGACTCTTTTCCTATTTTCTCTTTGTTATGAATCTGAATACTTTCCCTATTATTGTTTTCTGGTGTCAAATTTGTGACCCTTTTTAATTTTTTTTCATTCATCTTAAGTTTTATGTACTTACTGATTACCTCCTTGGAAGTGAAAGCCAAGGAATAATTGAGCCAGCTTAAGTTTTGGCTTCAGACAGACATAGGTCCCCAAGCAGTTCTAACATTTATAGATGTTGGACTTTAAATTACTAATGTGGATATAAATCAATGCAGGTCTAAACCATTATACTCCACCTGCCATTTCTTAGTTATCATTTCTGACCTTTTCTTTTCCATAACCTAAGAGCTGAATTTCCCAGACATCCCTCCTTCTCTGGATCAAAATTTCAGTTCTTAGCTTTGAAACTGTAAGCCGTTCTAATTGATAGTTAACAAACAAATAAAAAAAGAAGCTATACCAGTTAAGAAAAAATACTACCTCTTAAAAAAAAGCAAAAAAATAAAAAATTAATCTGCATCAAGGAGCATCAAAGAATTAGTCTTTAAATGGTTAAATCTAATAATGAGACTTTGTAAAAACAAAAACAAAAACCAGACTTCTGATATTGTTGTGTCTTATTAAATTAATCCTTAAACTCTGAGGTGTGTAATTTCAACTGATTGCTTTACTTAATAAAATAGTGTCCTGAAATGATATTTAAATGAACATCTCTGTTTTGTCAAAGGCATAAATACTTCTTTTTTTTTCTCAAAGTATAAATAATTTTCTTTGGAAATCCAGAAGTTAATCATTATTTTTTTTCTTTGTTTCTCAAATGCATGGAAAGAAGCCATGAAATGACACATTTCATTTTTTATTTAAACAGATTTTGAGATCCTCGTTTAAATTAAAATTTTTTCCTCTATAAATTGAGAAAAAAAGTTACCTTGCACTTAGATAACAGGCCAGTTAGATAACAGAATGATTAATTGGTGAAATACCAGTGAAGCCCCTGACACACAGTAACCATGTGGGAGATGCTATTCCATTCCAGCCCCAATGCTTGTTCACTTGATCTTCCTCCTCTGACTTGTAGGTCTTTACTTTTTCATAGTTCTCTTTCTTTGCTGCTAGCAATTTATCTGATTTTTGTTTTTATTTTGTTTTTGCAGAAACCTCTTTCTCTTCCTTCCCCTAAATTGTGTCTCTCAAAGGATGGTATTGTTTGGGGCATACTTTTTTTTTTTTGTCTCTCCCTCGGAAAGATAATATGTTGAAAACTATAGTACAAAGTTGTTAGGAGGAATAAATGACACAGATCCTGATCTATATTGGTTACCATCATTTGTATCTTCTCATCCGCCATTCTAAGGTCTTATTTACATGATGCTGCACAATGAAACTGTTCACACAGATAAGCATTCAATAATGACAATTAACTGATGAGACAGACTTTCAAAAAGTAGATTTTTTTCCATTTAATACACAAAACATTTAATTGGGGTTAAGGGAAGAACAACACTATTTTTTTTCAGCTCAAGTGTAATACAGTATAATATACCATCACCTTAGATCTTTACCTTCGTGATGAAAACTGCCTCTGGACTGAATTTGATTAAGTAGCTGTTCACAGGGGTGGGGAACCTGCAGCCTCAAGGCCACATGTGGCCCTCCAGATCCCCGAGTGTGGCCCCTTGACTGCATCCAAATGTCGCTGAACTCATCCCTTTATTATAAAACATTTGTTCCGTAAAATTTGGATTCAGTCAAAAGGCCACGCTCAAGGATCCAGAAGGTCACATGTGGCCCCTAGGCTGGGGTAGTCTTCCCTCTGGTGATTCTAAATGATTAATAAGAAGCTAAAACATATTTTTTACTCCTTAATATCTTTCTTAGCTGGGAATGTGAACTATATATTCTGAGGCTTCAGTGTATTCACCTTGTAAAGAGGTTACTCATTTCTTTATTTCTCCATAAATTATGTGCCAGTGCTTTATTAGTGACTCTGAAATTAAAATCTGTAAAATTAAAAAACAAGGTCACCAATCACTACTAAAAATGACAAAGAAAAGCTCAATAAATCAATAGTTGTGTTATTAGAATGAGATATTCATTGCCAAAGAACTCTTCAATTAATTCTAAAGTATGCTTGTTCTTAGCACAAAATAGTCTCAGAAGTATGTTCTATGCATATTTGGCATATAAAAGCACAGGGAGCTGGAAGGCAGGGAAAAGAACAAAAGTATAAATGTGTTGAATTTCTCCAGGTTCCTCATCTTTTTGGACATGCTCCTTTACAAAGTCATGGTGTTGAGTCTAGCAAAAAAATCTCTCCTGAAGTACACACAAAGTTAATTTTAAATTTAAAATTATATAATCTAATTTTGCTTAATTGGATGTTGATAGCATTAATGAGTTGCTCACAATTGGGAGTTCACATTAGAAACGCCTGGAGACTGTGTCTTTTGACATATTCATCATTAGGATTTATATCTGGGTTTTGCCTTAGGCAAGAGTATTTCAAAACAGCTTCCCATATGTTCGATTTTGTACCTACGATTAAATACATGTACATGAAATTATTTTTCAGAGCATGCATCACCACAATTCACCTTCTGATAAATGGATTTTTATCTGAAAGGGGGCAGTGAATATTAGATTAGAGAACCTTGGGTATGATCTTGTGTTCTTCAAGGGCAACATTAATACCCACCTATATTAGCTTCACTGTAAGAATAGGTAACTTGTGAGTTTTTCTACACTCATGACTTTATAATCAGCAGTATCTTCCTTTGAAGCTTCTCTTGTAGTTAAAAATTTCAGCACATTACAAAAATATAATATTGGCTTTGCATCTTTAAATAGAAAAATTGGCAAGTTAATATTTTTTGCTTACTTGATTCATTGGCTTTTATGTCTATAATATTCCAGTATATGATTACTGTAGTAAACCAAGAACTGACACATTTCATATGAGACTTCTATAATCCAATTCTTTAATTGAATTTGCCTTCCTCATTCAAAGAAATAAGTTTTAACTTGGAGTTTATCTTTCTCAGACTTTTTAATATATTTACTACATATACATGAATCCACATTATGTATGGATTTTATGTTTTTAAAAGGGACCCTGTATGCATCCTTTTGCAATTTATATTTTGTTCCAAATTATGTTTGTGAGATTCTTCTTCATTGATAGAGCTCTAGGCCATCATTATCACTGTTACTCACTATTCACTAGATGAATAAATTATAATATCTATATCCATCTTTCTGTTAATGGACAATTAGTTGGGTTTTATCAATATTTTTGGTGGAAATAATGTGGCAGTAAGCATTTTTGTACATGTCTCAATCATAAGGTATAGGTAGCTTCAGCTTTATTAAATGTTAGCTATCTGTTCTCTTCCAAGAGTGGTGTACAATTTGTACTCTCACCAGCAGTGTACAAGAGTTCACAGTGTTTCGCATCTACTCCAAAACTTATATTGGCTGAGTTTACATCTTGCCAATTGGATAAATATGAAATAGTGTGTCATTTTGTTTTGATTGTCAAGTTCCCTGCCCACTAGTGAGATAAATCATATTTTATATTTGTAAAGATTATTTGTTTCCTGTTTTATGAATCAATTGCCTATTCCTATAGTTTGCACATGTTTCCATTGGCTTTTTAAAATTTGTTTTCTTGTTGATTTGTGGGATATCCTGATCCATTTGTATCATTATGTATTATGATATTGAATGTCTTCTGTCAAGGCTGAGTGTTCTCTCAGCCTTGATTACTTTTATTTTAGAGAATTCACCACAGGATGAAATCTTTGTGGATTCAGATTCTAACTAAACTGAGAGTGGATCCATTTGTCAAAGATGAACCCCTATTAACCAAGGTCACAATTTTTTAAAATGATGTATAAATATGAGCCTTAGGGTGAGCATAAATAGGTTCAAACCCTGATTTTACCACACATCAGCCATAAGACCAGGATGTGAAGTCCACATAGACAAGAATTTTTGACTTGTATATTAACTGCTGCATCCTCATAGCTCCAAACATGACTGACACATAACAAATAGCAGGTCTATGTATGAAATCTTATAGTACAGATAGCTTCTCCCAATGTGCAGGTGATTTTTTTTACTCACAATGCTTCTTTTAATGTACAGGAGCTTCAAATTTTAATGAAAAAGCTTTCTTTTCCATATGTTTTTTGTTTTACAGTATCCTTTGAAAACCTTCTTTGAGGAAACAATCCAAGTTCCCATCAGTACATGAGTGGATTAATAAAATGTGATATATGTATAACCATGGAGTTCTATTCAGCCACAAAAAACAATGATGATTTAGCACCTCTTGTATTATTCTAGATAGAGCTGGCGCCCATTCTACTAAGTGAAGTATCACAAGAATGGAAAAACAAGCACCACATGTACTCACCATCCAATTGGTATTAACTGACTTAACTGACACTGAAGTTCACATTTAGTAGTAACATTCATCAGGTGTCAGGCAGGTGGGAGAGGGGAGGAGGGGATGGGCATATTCACACCTAATGGTGCAGTGCTCACCATCTGGGGAATGGACATGCTCGAAGCTCTGACTCGGCTGGGGTAGAGGTAATATATGTAACCTAAACATTTGCACCCCCATAAATGCTGAAATAAAGAAAAATAAAATAGATTTTCATGCAAAATAATTGGTACTAATCAATCGACACTAATGTGCACATATGGGAAGTAACATTCATTGGGTGTCAGGCAGGTAGGAAGGGGGAGGAGGAGTTGGGTAATTTCATACCTAACACATGCAGTGTGCACTATCTGGGGAATGGGCACACTTGTAGCTCTGACTTGGGAGGTGCAAAGGCAATTTATGTAACCAAAGCATTTATACCCCTCTAATATTTAAATAATATTTATAAAAATAAATAATTACAAAAATCCCCAAAACACACATAAAAAACAAAAAAGGGAAAATGTCATATATACATACATATATGTGTATACATATGTGTGTATGTATGTATGTGTCTCTATGTGTGTGTGTATGTATGCATGTAGTATACCCCCTGGAGTACTACTCAGCCATAGCAAGGAATGTAATAATGTCTTTTGTAAGAACTTGAATGGAACCTGAGGCTATTATCCTAAATGAAGTAAGTCAGCAATGGAAAACCAAATACCACACCTTCTCACATATAAGTGGGAGCTAAGCTATGTTTATTCCGGGTCATACAAAGTGACATAACGGATATTGGAGACTCAGAAGTGGGGAAGGTAGGAGTGAGTGAGGGAAGAAAAATTACCTGTGGGGTACAATGTACACTATTCAGGTGACAGGTATACTAAAATCCCAGATTTCACCACTATATGATGCATCCATGTAATAAAAAAACACTTGTACCTCTAAATCCATTGAAATTTTTTTTGATTAAAAGAAAATTTTAATTATTTAAAAATTGAAGATGCATGAACATTAAACTACATAATTATGAAAAATAAATAACAGGGATAAAAGAATAAGTGAACTCAGAATATCAAACAAAGACAGTTACAAATTCATCTCAGAAATAAGTAAAAAGTTAGAAGCTGGTCAAGAGAAAATATACTGAAAGGAAGAGAATGGTGCCAACATGAGTGGAGCTTTGCATGATAGTTTGTGTACACCAAAACATATGTATAGTATTTTTGATTCAGTGAATAAGCCTTAAGCCAATTAAGAAAATGATTTCAGAGAAATTTATTGATACATTAATATTTAGGGAAAGAAAAGAATATCTCTACATGATATTTTTCAATTTAATAGCACAGAGCTGTGTGACAATCTGGAAATGTGACTTAGATATTTTAACTGCAATATAGTTTGACTCAATTATTGGTGTCATGCAATGTAGGCAGTTATATCAAAATAATATAATTTCACACACTTTATTTACAAAATTATTAAGAATACATTATTCTTTCATATCATTTTATTTTCTACCTTAAATCTCAAAATAATTTTGAGAATTTTCAGACCTAAAGAGAAATCACTGCAGTTACTAATAAAATATATGATTTAATCACATGGCATTTTCCAGCGGATTAAAGATGTTCAAAAAGGTTTTAAGAGATGCTTATAACCAAAGTTATAGAGGTATATATTTAACATCTACAATGACAGTAGATATTAAAACTCTTTCTGAGTACTTTCATATTGAGAATTAAATGGAAGAGAAAGCTATTATACAATAATAAAGATCTGTTCATTTAAATAAAGCAATATATATATCCACTATGTTTCCATGTACTTCACAGACCTACTATCTGAACATGCCTTCACAGCCGGCAAAATTATCTTTATCAAACATACTTATGTATGAGTTTAACTAAAAACTGCACATGAATTAGGACAAGTTTGATGGTGAAGTCATTCTTTTACTCAGCAAAAAAGATGTTCCAAAATATGTGAAAGGTATATTCTGAACATTTGACATCAACCAAAGACAGGCCCTTTTGTAATCTCCAGATTACACATATATGGCATATAGAAATAGATTGCATCATAAAGTGGTTTCCCACCAGCACTGTAATGCCTGACATGTTCTATAGGTGAAATTAGAGTAAAGTAGACTTGTGGGATTTGTACAGCATGCAGGACAGGGGGAGTGGGAAAGACTCTTCCTCCAAGATGTGTCTTTGGAAGCGGTGAGAGTGTTAGGGTTGACGCTTTGGCTATGAGTCTTAGACTTGCTGACTCATACCTTGAGTCACTAATGGCTGGTCATTTTTATGATTCACCATTCCCTAAAGATAGCATTAATTCTGAGCCTTTAAGGCACAGATATTTGTGTCATTTAGCATTATACCGTGAGGATTTTATATATATATATATATATATATATATATATACACACACACACATATGTTTCTTGCTTCAGCTAGTAGCAAACCAATTAGTTATCATTCCCCAATTTTTATGTGAACAACATCGTATAAGCTTTTCCTAATTCGGTTAGAAAATAAAACTCATTTGCACAACTTGTAACAAAGCAATTTGATTGAATTAAATCAGGCATGACAAAAATCAATAAAACTCATCAATTCAAATCAATCAGTTCCAATAAACAGAGTGAATCAGGTTAAAGAAAAAACAGGAAAGCAATTAAAGCCATGACAAATTTTTTAACTTCTCCTCTGCTGATTCATTCAAAGTTTTCAAAACCCAAGCCTGTATATAGAGAAAAAGATAAGACAGTTGAATTTAATGTTTCTTTCAAGATAATGATGTCTAGCTGTGTCTATAATTATTAAAAGCCAATTACTGTCTTTCATTTGCAGCCATAACAAATATGTACAGAAACAGAATTAAACAGAGAAACCCCATATTGTAACTATACACAAAGAGATATATATTTTTTACTGTAACCTTATAATCAGTCCTCAAAATAATTAGTGTCAATCCACCTTGTTAAATCAGTTTGACTACTTAAGTGACCCTTTATGAATTCATTGTTATGAAATATCTAACATGGACAAAGACATTTTTGGTATATATTAAATCATTGCCTAAATTTCACACATTATATATGTATTCCATTCTGGCAGAATAATAACAAAAAAAACCCCGAAATACACAGGTTGCTGCAAATAACTATCATTTTTCTATATTGTTGGATTTGCAGAAGCTGACAAAGGATTTATGTCACAAGGTTTGATCATTGGTGTAGTCAATGTGGCAGGTCCTAACCACAAACTGAGTAAACTGAGGCAAGCAAAGCCTCAGTTTGAAACTAATCTCCATTAGTGCCCACATTATTAAATTTGGTGTCTGCACAAATCTATAAGGAAGCGATCTTTTTTTCCTACAAATGATCATTTATCTAAATCAACATTTGTTAATTTTCAACTGTGCCTTTTTTTTTTCCCAAACGCCCTTTACTTGGATGAACATTAACTGGAGAAAATTGTGCCAGAGATCCTTGAAAAGCACTTGGCAGAGACAGTAAGACTTCATCAATCGTCTCACTAGATCCCGGAAGTCAGGCATTATGCAGAGGCCCACACACAGCCTCGAGTGCATGTGACAGGCAGCACCTGAGCAAACCCTTCCCAGCAGCCACCTCTCCATACCACCAGTCCCTTCCAGCTCCACTTGTCCCTCCCCTGTCGTCCATTACTCCTGGGACACAGTTCCTTTCTCTACTAACAGTATCTGATTCCCCAGAAACCCACGTCTGTTTGACAGTGAGTGTAAAAGAAGGCTCGCTCTGGCTGATTACCCAAACAGCAAAGGAGCGTTTGACTCTGAGTCTGAGGAGAGGGTTCGGCCCCAGGAGAAGCTCAGCTCCCTGGGTGTCAGTGCAGCTGTTTTCTTGTAGCATTTTCAGCTCCCAACTGTAAGTGACTTAAACCCCTCAAGTTGCCTTGGGATTGAAGAAAACAAACAAAAATCAAAGTTATGTCTTTCAAATACAGATAACTAAAATAAAATTTCTTAGCAAGGAAGAAAAGGCAATCCAGAAATGAAAATCAGACAATAGCCAGAGGCAAAGTGTGGGAGGTAATCATTCATTCTTGTGAAATCCATAGAAGACCTTCTAGACAGAGGGAAGAGAATCACAGTTATTGACAACCTTTCGCTTAGCCCATTGGCACTGCCCCATATGACTGCATTTAACACTCACTACCAGGCATGTGTTAATATCCCTCATTATGGGTACAAAATCACAGGCTTTGAGAGAGTAAGATTTTTGCTCAAAATTATATAGTTGTAAGAGTTTGGTTCCACTGAAACACAGCTTTCCTCTGTTTTACACAATAATAATGGGTTTCATTTATCAAATGTTAACTTGGTGTAGTATATTAACAACTTAACACTTGTGTGGTTTGTATTCATATTGGAGAAGACAAACCTAGTAATACTATAACCCCTGATCCTCAGTCCTAAATAAAAATTATCCCAAATGGAAATTGTCACAAAGAACTATGCTATAAATTAATGGACATAAGATTTAGTTCTACATATGCCTATTATAACCCATAAGAATGGCAAAAATGGAAAATCAGATAATAAAAAGGCCTTATAAAATGTGGAGGAACAAGGAGCCTCATGCACTTCTGGTAGAAGTGTATGGTCTAACAGTCTACTTAGAGAGCAGTCTAACAAGACTTAGAGAATTTAAGTATGCTTATATCTAAACCATTTTAGATATATGGTCAAAAAAGAACACTTTTATAGATGGAAAAGTAAGTATAATAAAAAATAATAATAGTTGTTATGGACTGATTGTGTTGCCCCAAAATTTATATGCAGAAGCCCTAATACCCAGTGTGATTTTATTTGAAGATGAGGCCTCTAAAGAAGTCATTAAGGTTACATGAAGTCAGATGGGGGGTCATGATTCAATAGAATTGGTGTCTTTGTAAGAAGAGACAAAAGAGAGTGTGCTCTCTCCATGCATGCACAAAAGAAGAGGTCATGTGAGTACACAGTGAGAAGGTGGTCTTCTGCAACCCAAGAGGGTATTCTCACTGGACACAAACACTGCTGGCTCCTTAATCTTGGACTTCTCAGCCTCCAGACCTGTGAGAATATAAACTTCTATTGATTAAGCCATATTTTGTTATAGCAGCATGATCAGACAGAGACAATGATGAAAAGTAGAAATGAACATGACCCTCCCACTCAAATCAGGATGTATGGTTACCCAACATATATCACACTTATCCATCAATCATGGCCCTGTGTGTACATCTGTGTTAAACTTTCACTTTAGTTTATTAGAAGACATTTGACTGATTGTACATGTACACTGGGGTAAACTATCAGGAATGCTGAGTTAAATTTACCTATAGAAATATGAATAGATATCAAAAAATAAAATATGAAAAATTGGATTTATAGTATAATATCATTCACATAAATTTTAAAACATACAGTCAGAAAATCATTAGAAATATTATATCTATCATCTATCTATACATACACATATACACAACTCTCTCTCTCTTACTTTTATATTACAGGAAGGGATGAAAAATAATAAAATAATAACTCAAATGAGTGTAACATCTGTGTTACCTGAAAAGATAATGATTCACTCAGTTTTAAGCACCTTAGTCCCACTTCCACATGTCAAAAAATAAACTATTAGTTATACACAGTGTTAAATGTTATCAAGACATGAAAAACAAATTAAAAGAATAAAAATTTAGTAAAATTTGTTGATCTATTATTGGAGTATCTATAACTCCCTTCCAATGCAGTCCAGAGAACAGGTTATCAATATATTAATAATTGTTATTTGACTGTCGGATATAATTGAAAATTTTAAATGAGATATATCCTCATGACATTTCATTTCTGTAAAAATTTCCTGAAAAACATGAGTAATAAGCAGAATAGATTCTTGAAAAACTATTCATTAAACCAAAATAAGTAGGCCTCAAAACATTTGAGATTTGTACTTTGGAATTGTCTCACTATGGGCAATAGAGGGTGAATACATAAGCCATAACTATAGGTGGTTTGTTTGTTTTTAATTTATTAATACAAAGATACTATCCAAATTGATAAATTTATTCATCACATGTGCCTCTAAATGACATTTTGATAATTCCAAAAATCAAATCCTCCCTTGTAGATTGATTACAAAAATGCCCAACTTCTCCAACTTTTCTGGTATCCATGGGTTTTGCAATGTGAATTTTCTGTTTCCTCCATGAAGAGGTAGAATCTGCTGCCTAAACCCTCGATCCTGGGGTGGTCTTATGACTTCTTGAGCCAACAGAAAATAGTGGAAATAGCAGTGTGCCAGTTCCAAGTCCAGGTTTCAAGAGCATTGCTTTCTCTCTCAGAATCCTGTCACCATAGTGTGAACAAGCTTGCTGGCTTGCTGGAACATGCGAGACTGCATGGAACAGAGACAAGCCATCTCAGTTGCGGTCATTCCAGGCCAGCCAGATCCCTGTTTCATAAGAGTTAAAGATGATATTGAAGACAGGACACAATGACACTCAGATAGATGGGAGGCAGAATTGTTTTCTTACTTACATCTTAAAATAAGAGAAGGCTGCCTGACAGGGCCACACAGAGGGTTGGACCAAGGACAGATTAGGAGCAAACTGAAGCTGTAGGGGACAGTGCATGCAGGGTGAGTGGAGTGAGGTTAGCTAGTGTTGCAGGCTGCCTGTGGATTGCCTAATTTAAATAATGTCATGGACTCCAGGACATAAGAGCTGTCCCTAGTTGTCTGGTACCTGGCCCTGGGACAGATAGGCCTGGTATATAGTGTCCTGAATTGTGAGAATCCTGATGAAGGAAGTTGTTGGGGTGTAGACTTAATTAGCTGCTCAAGAAATGGAACTGAGCAGCCTCTAGCAAGATCCTCAAAACTGGGTCTAGATGGCATTCAAACACACACACACACATACCTTTTTACAATCCCAGTAACACAGACCCTGCTATAGACATTGAAGTAGACCAAACCAAGATCAGAATAACTGGCCAGCTGAGCCCAGCCCACGTTTCTGACCCACAGAATTATAATTAAACAAATGGCTATTGTTTTTCACCACTAAATTTTGGGGTGACCAGTTATGAAAGAAAAGCAAAATGATTCATCTACTTTCAGTATGGAAGTTTGTCACCACCAGGAATATTCAGAAAAATATGCTACAGGGCCCAAAAGGTCAAGAAGAATACCAAACCTTACTTTAACTATAACAACATGAATAGAGAAAAGACGTAGTGTCTCGAGGGGACTGCTTAGAAGGGGTCACCGCAGACTTGAACACTTAGATATGGAAATAGTTGTCTAAATATTGTAATCACTTTAAAGTCCTGATTTATATCTGCAATAATTTAGTAAAGATATCTTCCCTTTTCTTAATACAGTGGTGCATTGGCGCAATTTGCAATTCAGAACCAACTCTGAAAAAGTGGCTTGAAGAAACATAATAACATCAAAGAATTCAATAAGGGTTAATGCAGTGTATTGCCAACTAGATATCCAAAGGTCCATCAAATACTGTAATAAAGGATCTCTACCCAGAAAAGCCTTCTTTTTCTTAGAGAGACATTGGAGCACTTAGATAATACTAAGTAATTGCTAAAAAAAAAAAAAAAATCTACCTTGACAATATATCACCAAAGATCACTGATGTGGTAAAAAGGACACTGAACTAGAAACCCAGACACATTGGTGCCAGCACTGATATTGCCGTGAGTTGTATGATATTCAACTAACTACTTTCTCATCAGTTCCTTTATTTGGAACTCAAAGTGCTTAGATTGATGGTTCTCTAGAACTCTTTCCCAAGCAAAAGTTCTAGAAATCTTTGATTAGTGTGCCTTCTGAACACTACCTAACTTGCTGTTGTAAGAATTTTTTGAAATGTTTATGTATCCTCTGAGAGCAATACCAGCAAGAATAGTTTTTAATATGTGGATGTGTGTAATATATATGTATGTGTGTATATATATTAATAGTATGCATATGTGTATATACAGTATTTACATATTGTATGTATGTATATGTGTATATATTACATGTATATTTAAATGTATACAAACATAGTCACTTTCTTCTCGATCATAGAAGGTCTAAGAAGCTCACACTTAATATCTTAGAAGCCCAAATAGGCATGATTTACATTGTTATGAGGTCTCAATAAACAATCCTGTACCTATAGCCTTGAAATCTTTATCCCGAGGCCATGCTTTCCTGATAGTGTCCTGGGCCATTTCTAAATTTGAGATTCTGTCCCAGAAGCGTCTAGGGATAAGAAACTATTTTATTTTGAACCCAGTTCATTTGCATAGCCTGCAAATTTTGCTTAAAATCTGAATAGTTCATTCTTTAGGATATTTATTTCCACATATTTCATCCTAGACAGCTAGAGGAAGAATTTGACACTTTAAACATTTTGCCTAGAAATCTTTTTAGCCAGGTATCTTTCAATTTTCCATGTTCCTTTAAGGTTTTCAAACTTTGAAGATAGTTGATGGAACACAATACTGACATTGGGACCACTGTAGTCTGGAAATCAGTTTGGGAAATACTATGATACATCTAAATTAGTAGATAGAAAGTAAATATTGTATTATTTCCTAATAAACTGCCTTTTGCTCAGAAATATTATAGCTTAGGTTGTATCTGTGTAAGATAAATATTTTTCCTCTTCATTTTCTTTCCTACAGAATTTCTCTTTAAATATGATTTATAAAAAAAATAAGATGTTCTTTCTTCCCTGGTGAATAATTCATAGAAATCCTCTCAGTGACATTTGATCAATAGCAAAGGAGTGTTAAAGAATATATTTTCTAAGATAATAGGTACATAACAGTCTGACAGACCAAAGAAGCTTTAGTTTTGGGATGACTTAGGTATTGAATTCTATTGTTTTCATTTGATCATACATACTCCTGATATCACAGAGGGCAGGAAGATACCAGGTGGCCGTTAATGTTATTTCTGTCACTGCTGCTGATATTCAGTCTATGAGAGCATTGGAAATTTCACATTGCCATGAAACTCGAAATTGTTGGCTTTATTTTTCAATCATTAACTTTTAAGTATCAGTCAGAACTTAGCAGATGGTCTCTATAAATTAGTCTAGGGAGGTAGCAAGGATATACCCAAACACAAAAGATAAAGTCAGAAGACGTTGACCTCCATAGCAATAAGTATGATCTGAAATAACAAAAAAGAAAGTTAGATGCAGGGACACAAAAGTACACCCACTATAATCTTCATATGTTTTTATGTTTGCTGGTTTATGTTTTAACAGTTTAAACTGAACTGTCATCTGAATTAACAAGGAACCACAGATGATTTTAAAGAGTTTGAGCCATACCAAAAATTTAATGACTATTAGAGAAATTAAAGTGTTCTTGTCTTAGTGTAAAAAAAGTAATTATCATACTTGGTTTAAAGACCACATATCAGAATGTGAAACTCCAGATTAACCCCTAAAATTAGAGCTCTCTCTTTATACATGAAAATGGGAGGAATGTGTAATTATATTGTAAAAAGAAGGTATCACTAAATTCTATGAGGAACATTGCTGCAAAAAATGAATGCTGAACTCTGGAAAGCTTGGTCATGGGAAGGTAATTGTATTGTGAGCCTTGGAAACTCATCTAGCATGTAGTAGAGGTGCAGCCTCAGCCTCAGTCATTTTATCCATCCAACCAATTTTTAAAGACTGCAATTATACTCTTACACCAATCAGCTCTTGACTTACAGATCTCCAAGTTCATTCATCTGGGGGAAATCCACATGACCCAGGGATGGACTTGTAAGATCTCCCAGATCAAGAACAAAAGAGGTGGAACAGACAATAGGTCTTAGAGCTGCTTTTGTCCTCATTGAAATGCATGAAGCTCCAGTGTGTGGGCAAAAGCGTAGAACATACTTTATGTATCAGTGCAGGTCATAGAACTGTACAGTAAGTATGAAGGTATGGGTGTACAAAAGAGAATCAGACTGGAACCCAGGGCTAGCAGCACCAGTGTTGTTAAAATGAAGACCTCATTGGACATGGAAAGGAAATAGTCATCAAAACCCAGAAAAGGACAGAATAAAGTAGAAGGGGCCAACCTGAGAGAAAGGCAGTTTCACAAGGACAGGAATAGAAAATAAATTCTATGATCTAACTTTCTTCCCTCCCTCTAGTTTTCTGCCAGATTCCATGTATTAGGGTTCTCCAGAGAAACACAACCAAGAGGAAATATATAGATGTTTAAAAGAAGAGACTTATCACAGGAATTTTCTTACAGGGTCATGGAGGCCATGAAGTCCCACAGTCTGCCATCTGCAAGCTGGAGAACCAGGAAAGCCCATGGAGAAATTCAGTCTGTGTCAGAAGGCCTGAGAACCAGCGGCCAATAGCGTAAGTCCCAGTCTGAGTCTAAAAACCAGAGAACTGGGGCACTGATGTCTGAGAGCAGAAGAAGACAGATATCTCAGCATAAGCAGAGACAGTACACTCACCCTTTCTCCATCTTTTTGTTCCATTCAGGCCCTCAAGGGATTAGATGGATGCCCAGCCACACTGGTGAGGGCAGATAATTTTTACTGATTCAAATGCTAACTCCTATCCTAAACACGTTCACATACACACTGAGAACTAATGCTTTATCAGCTTTGTGGGCATCTCTAAGCACTGGAAAATTGACTCATAAAAATAAACATGACACTCCCCAACTCAAAGTCAGAGGCCACAGGAGCTCATGGCCATAATTCATATGGCTCATCTTCCTGGGGCAGAGGACAGAGTGGAGAATGATCTGGAGAGATTTTTCTTAAAAATAGACATCTGGCCCAAATCTTGTCTATTTTATGATCCTGCACCTTCCATCAATGCTCAGGAGCATTCTACCCCTCTGATCATCTCTGGCAGCCACAATACTAATCTTTTATCAATTCCTTGACTTCATTGTCACTCACCTCCCCTTTTCTTTTTCCTTTAAGGTACTACTTTCTTCCAGATTATGAGTGAAAAAAGATATTACTTAGCTAAATGTATAAGCAAATCCTGGCTATTAAAATGTTACCCAATTTGGTTAAAAGTATACATTACCAGAAAGTTCCTAAGGCTAATACATTCATTTGTTCTTACTTTTGAGTATGACAAGTTTTGCAATCCTTTCATACCTCTCCCAATACCTTGTTCTATATTCGTGCACTGGTTCAATCACTATTGAGCATCTGAAACATCATAATATGTGCTAGAGATAATGAGATTAAAACACAGTCTGCACAGTCAGCCATCCTATAGCCCATCTAGGAAAACAGAAAGTTAAAAGAATATTTTCACTTTGGTGTAATAGGGATGTGGGTGACATGGATGTCAGCCAGCTGTATCCCCCTTCAAGAACAGGTGTGCTGTTCATCAGTGAGGAATGCAGCTGCCTCACATGCTCCAGCTACAAGGGCTCTGGGGTCTGCCTTCGCTCAATCTGAAACCACCACACCATTTCCAGGCAATCCCCAGCCAATGACTAAATGCGGGGCTGGGGGTACTGTGGTCATGAATAGTAGGTCTGGATGTTTCTGCCCAACATGGAATTCCTCTAATGTTAGCTCTAGAACTCTCTTTGGGTTGGCTGAGTCTTTGTCAGATTTTCACTGTCTAAGATTCTCTCCGACCATTTTTCTTTCCTTTCTTTTATTTTCACAGTTTGCAGATTCGCATTAGTGGCTACCACTTTATTCGCTCAATCCTGATTCCTTCTCCTTGATTGTTTTCACAGGCTTCACTCTCTGATAAAACTCTTCCACTCCTGACTCCATTTCAGCATCTGCTTCTCAGAAGAATTGAACAACACTTGGGTTACGGGTAAGTATAACTTGCTATGGAGCAAGAAGCACTGAGATGCCAGACTTTGTCACATGCATTATATTAATTTCTATGGTTTCACAGAATCATAGTGTTTCAGACCCAGAAGAGGCCCTGTGATCTGTGTATACCTACCATATGTCTAGTGCTTGAATTCCCTAGCCCCTCCAAGAAATCATATAGGATGTGCTCCTGTAATACCACCTTTCATTCTTAGATAATTTAACTGATATGAATTTCAAGTTTCTATTGTCTGCTTACCTGTGGTTTCAATTGCTTATACCTAATTATTGCTCCTAGGATCATAAGGGATAAATCTTTCACATGACTGCTCCAAAAGTTTGAAGGCATTGATTAAATCCACTCACAGGGGGCTTCAAGTCTTATCATCCTTTGCTACTTCAGCAATATTTCTCAGATGATAGTCTTGACTACAATGCCTGCAATATATTATTATTGCATAATTAATTGATAACTGGATTTGAATTCCTTCAATATCATAGGCTCTCCCTTAGGCATCTCAAATTTATCTTAAGACCTTTTCAACTGTGGATTTCAGAACTAAATTAAAAACCTCTGATCCACTTAAGCTGTATATAGAAAAGAGGTTTTAAAACCATCCTTTCCTTAATAATATACATGTCACTATTATATAGGATTAATAGCCATCATTTATCGTACACTTAAAATGTGCTTGGAACTGGCTTGAGTAAGTTACATATTATCTTATATAATTCTTACACTGATTTTGTGAGATGAAAAATATGGATTTATTTTATGGTTAATGAAACTGAAGCCACAGAAGCAAACTATTTGCTCAAGGTCATTCCATTAATGAGGACGCCAAGATTTAAAACCAAGTTTGTGTAACCTCAAAGCTCATACTTTTAACCATTACTTTTCTACTGCCTTTTTAGTTCCTTGGCCATCTCATTAAAGCATTGACACATGAAATTCGCTGTCGATTTTATTTATCTATCTCACACCTGTTTCACATTGCCTCTTTTCTTTATCTATGCAACTCTTTTGTTTAACTCTCATGATACTGAGAAACATGGATTGAATCTATTTAGTGCAGTGCACTTGCTCTTAGAACTTTGATTTACAGAATATCTCTGACCTTGTCTCTCCATCCAAAAAGTGGGAATAGTAGTGTCAATACACAACTCTTGGCCTGTGCAAGAGCCAAGATATTCATCTATTTTGTTCACTGATATACCTGAAGCATGTAGTACAGTGCTGGGCCCATAGTAAGTGCTCAAAAAATGATTGTTGAATGGATTGCTACGATTAAAAGACATGTTTTATGTGTGTGCCTAGTGTGATATTTTGGAAGTATTTTATGTAAATAAATGGTAGATATTATGATTAACTTGAACATTGAAAATGTAAAGGACAGCACATATGCCTGTTATCTTTAGATTATTCCCATCATTCAGCTTATTGAGATACTGTGGATTTTTATTTCCTCCTGCAACATATTTACTCTTTGCTTCCAGTTCCATGTTACCTGAAAATGCCTCCTATACATTTACCTTAGTTATTCTTAAAAATAGAGAACTGGAAAGATCTCAGAAACAGAGATTCTAGTTGCATAGAAACTCCCCTCCAGGATAAAAGTAGCCCCCGAATTTAGACTTCTCTCTAGATGGTTATTCTTTTAGGCTCTAGGAGATTTACATCTGACAAGGGCCTGATAAATCACCAATATCTTAAACCAAACAGCCGAACAACTTTTAGCAAGTGATTACCATTCCCTCACTGTCTCCTTCCTGACCATCTCACCAGGTTCCTGAGGGTCAAATTGCCTCTGGTAACGCTGAAGACATGTCTCCTGGGACACTTTTTGATCTCATTTGCCACTTGCAGTAAAGATTCATCAGCTCCAAATTGAAAGGAAGGGGAATTGATTGTGAAGGCAAACATTAGGCTTTTATCCTGAAAAAGAAGCAAAACAGACCTAACTCCAAGAGAAAATGTTGTCCAAATGTTATAAAGCACGAAGAAAAATACCCAGACTGTTTCCTTTTTATATTGCTCATTCCAAATCATTGATAAAATTGAAAATTCCTTTCTTTTCCTATTTAACTGATATCATTGGTGCTTATATTTATCAAATAAATCTAATAGCTTTTTAATGTGTTTCTTTTTCTATTATCTCATTATTAAAAGTTTTGGAAATTTCAGAAATGGCACTAGAACTTCACTTTAAAAACCAATGCAGAGACATGGTTAAATAAGGTAAGCTGACTACATGGATTTATTGTCTCTTCTTTCTCAAACCCATTAAAATGGTATAAAAGAATAAAATAAATAAAACTGAATAAAGTAAAATCAAATGCCCAGAACAAAGGCAATGCTATATGAGGTAAAAGCATAGGAAAATTTCAAATAATTTTTAAAAGAAAGGAAATGGGTAGAACAGTTATTTTTAAAAATCACATAACAAGGAAAGTTAAAGTCTAAGTATTTTCTAAAGAATTCCAGTGAAAATAAATTTCTCAGAACCCATGAAAAAAGAGATGAGGGAAAGGGACTGAAAAACAGTAATAGAATTCGTTCAAAATTCATATCTAAAGGTTGAGACATTCAGATTCCTGTCTATATTCTAGGATGCCAGGCAATTGTGACCTCCCAGCCCCAAGGAACAGAAGCAAAATATTTGTAAAAATTGAACTGATCAGGCTGTGGATAGTGGGAAATCAGGTTTTAATGGAGTATAGATGTGAAAAACCAGATTAGACAGCAGAGAAATCAGGAGTGAGGTTAACCCAGCCCAGGTTGCATGGCAACGTGGTGGCTGATTGTTAAGCATCCACTCTCTACTGAGGCCCAGAATCAAGCCAAAAACTTCCTCTCAAAAGGAGTGTAGTTCTCCTCAGAGAGTGTCAGGGATCTGCCCCACAGCCTCAAGGTCCTGCACTGTCGTTCACCTACAGGGGCCTGCTACAGTCTCCAGACAGTGTCTCCATGTGACACTAATGCTTCATGCACCACCCAACATGCTGGATCACGTGATACAAGTGTGGTACAATCTTCTCCTGTGTGGGACCCAACCCCCAAAGAGTAGCTTTTACAATTTTCATCCATGAATCAAAACACAGTTATACCTCCTAAATCTATTGACATTTTTTTTAAAAGTAGTAGCTTTTTGTGTCCCTTGGTAGTGAGCCAGAGCAGGACACCCAATGAGGAATAAGTTGCCTCCAAAATTCAAAGAAGCCCAATGCCAGACATGGTTCGTTCATCTATTTTTGCTGTAGGAAGGGGCCAGATGCAACAACTTATCACTCACTTTGGAAGGGATATATGATCTTGCCCTATACCAATGGACCCCTACAAATTTTACCGAAGTCAACGTTCCCGGATTTTTTGGTTTATTTATTCACCAGACTCTGGCACACAATGTCTTACCAATAAATCTAGAGTAGACACTACTTCTTGTTTTCTAAGTCCAATCCACATAATACCATCAATGGAACTGGCCAGTGTGGTATCTCACAGAAGAGAATGATGATCAAGATCTCTGAAAACAAAATGATGGCACTGGGCTGGAGAGCCGTAAGACAGGACAATAAATGTGAATTGCTGGCCTTGCCAGCTGAAAGCACCACGTTCAGTGGTCTTTACTGACAAGTACCAAGGAAAATGCTTTTGCCAGATAGATAGCAACTAATCAGGTACAGAGGAAGTGTTAATTTATTTAAAAGTGAAACCCCATATGTAACAGCAGCTGCAATTGGGGTCACACTTAGTTAAGTTTACAATAATTCACGGTCATTCTCCAAGATCCATTTGTTTTTCAGGCAGGCCAAATAGGCCAGTGGAATGGAGCTTGGTGGCAATCACCACCCCCAAGTCTTTCAATTCCTTCATGGCAGCGCTAATCTCTGCATTCCTCTAGAAATGTGGCAGTGCTTTTGCTTTACTATCTTCCTAGGTAGGAGAAACTAGTGGCTTCCATTTGGCCTTGCTACCATAATAGCCTGCCCTCTGCAGGTCAGGAGACCTATGTGGAAATTCTGCCCATTTCTGAGTATGTCTATTCTAATTATGAATCCAGAAATGTAACCACATGATGGCTTCAAAGAACCACTGGAACACTGTAACATGAACCTGAATTAAGACTACATGGATTACTTTACCTTCATGAGCCCCTGCTCTGTCTGCTGGACCACCGTTTTGTGTCTCCTAGAATTAATATCAGTTCAGAGCCAGTGTCTGGTAATCCCCAAAACATCATTATTTCCTCAATGCACAATCACACTGATAAACAGCTTTTGCTGGGAAGATTGGGAGGAAAATTAACAGTATAAAATTTCGGTGGTGTAACAAGGTCCTTCCTCCAGGGGACCTGGATTCCCTTTTATTTAAGGGGTTCTGGATCGATTAACTGGCTCATGTCCGGGAATTGATTGAGAGTCTGTGACTCTCTGTTTTGATGATTCAAGTGAGACTTATATTCACTGTACCTAGAACCCTCCTTCTTATACAGATCAGGTAAGAATTTAGCAGGCCATCTATTTCTTTTCTGCAAACACCAGGATCAACCAGCCCACACCATAGGTCTCTGTGAGTCAGACTCTTCTGATAACTACTGTGTCTCCACTGTTTATTACAGTAACTGTGCCCACCTTGTTCTTGGTGACTAGGTGCTCCCACTTGTCTCCTGCCACCCCAGGATACAGTTATTCCCATTGCATTTAGAGATCCTAAGTTTGTGACAGCAGTTCCCACTGTCATTTCTGACCTACAGAGAAGGGTGACTACAGAGGTCTTCAAGGATTTAGGGGCTCCCCTCTCACATTTATTTCCCAGAGTCATGGTAAAAGGTGCATACTCTGGTCTCTTTTGAGGTAGGCAAGCAGATCTAACATGATAAATCCACCCTAACATCCCAATGTCCCAGAGCCTTTGGATACCTCCCTCTAAAAGTATGCTAAGGAAGTTCTGGCATGTCAAATTCACTTAGTGTAGTCCACCTGTTGTGCATGTTTCAGCGATGCAATCAAACTGTTAGAGCCATTTCTAACCCCTTACTCTACAACATTGCATCACTATCAACAAACTAGTGGGTCACTATCAATAAATTCAGCCTGATTCAACTTTAGGTGCTATACATGGTCCTCTTGTTTCTGTCTCTACAAATTCAGAAACTCGTGTAGATTTTTGGTGTGTAGTACATCTCCTCACAGGGGTATTTTAATTTGTACCTCACATTTGGGAGCCTGTGGGACTTAAGTCTAGTTAAAGGCTCAAAGCCAAGAGAGATGACAGGGGAAAATTCCGAGGAGAATCAGCAGTGTTTTGCAAGGCAACTACCTCATGGGAGGCCAATACAGCTTCTTCAAGCAAAGCAGGGTTGGCCTCTGATGGGTACAAGAGCTGCTCAGACCCGAAAGGAAAACTCAGCAAAATTTAGGGAACTCGAACTCCCAGTTTCTTCTGTTATATATCCCATTCCAATTTTGTGGATCTCATTCCTTCTCAGTCAATGACTTCACTTTAAATAAGACATCCTACAAGATTGGAAAGATAATTTGCTTTGTAATTCAGCTACTCACAGGATGAGACTGCAATTTGGCTTTCAAAATCCCCAGGTCTGTGGTGACAGGAAATAAGGATTTTTTTTTTTTTTATCAGAGGAGACACAGAAATATTCAGGTCATTTATCCAGTGCTTGAGCTGGAAATTTGGTGTCCTGAATGCATCCTTTTATTTCACTACCTTCTCTAGAACAGTGGAGAGCAACCAGCTAATCTCATTACACTCATTAGGCAAAAATATTCTATAGTATCAAATGCATGGTCACCCATACACCTGCCTTGTATACGATTAGAAGTGCCCAATGTGTATATATTTATTGCACATCATGCCACAGACTATCAGTGCCCTCTACCGCTGGAAACAGAATCATTAGTGCCTTTAAATTGAATTAGATTAGTGAATCAATTACAGAAAATACGTAACCAATTCAGATAACTCCCAATGTCTGTATCAGCCATGGTTCTACTGGAAAAACAGAGGTACTAGGAGATTATATGTATCTTATACACACACAATCTCTGTCTGTCTGTCTGTCTATCTATCTATCTATCTATCTATCTATCTATCTATCTATCTGGATTTTGAGACAACTAGGGGCCTTGGAGTTCACAGATTATAATAGATCTCCCTGAGACAGAAGAAAACCCACAGGAGCTGAGTTCCAGTACCATTCTCCCAGCTGGAAAAGATATATCCATGCATCAGTCTTTTGTGCAGATTTATTAAGATGTGGTCTTGAGAAAAGAAGAGGTCAAATTGTGATGCAGTTGCAGCAGGGCCCTCAGAATTTCCATGGCAAACTCAAAAGCAAGGATGGCCCTTCAGACACATCTCACATTGGGATTGCATCTGGGCTTTTTACTGTCAAGGTGAACAGTCATTGGATGTGGAGTGGCCTGGGAAAAGGCATAGATTTGGGCAAGGAAGCTTCCTTGGTAGAGGGCAATTCCAAGAGAGAAGCTAATCTGAGAGCTGTCAGCAACCAAACTTGCAGCCGAAGAAATAAATGCCTTGGTTATAAAATTGGGGGATTTGGCCAATGTACCATATAGCATGCATAAGAGTCTCTGTTATTCTTCTCAATCAAAACGTGTCACTAGAATTTATGATTTTAACAACATACAGTTGTTGATTCTCTAATCCCTTGATGCAATGAATATTTACAATGCTGAACAACTAGAAAAAGAAGTTGACACTGTAAAATGTCTATTTTTGTTGAACCATAAATGATAAAATCATTTGGGAATATTTTTTATTATACAATACTCCCCAAAAGTCAAAGCACACAAAATTTTATTGAACCTAAATGTAATACTACAAACTCTAAAGGGATATGAAAATAGTAATTTATTCATTGCTTAAGGTAGACAGTGAATTATTATAATCTATTTTATTAAAGTAATTTTTCATTAGAAAGTGATTAGTAAGGAAATTGCTATTAAACAATCTCTTCAGTTACACAAACTAAATTATTATAGTGTAGTAAATCTGTGTAGGCGAGCATCTTAGGCAGAACTCTATGGGAATTGAACCACTGAGTTATATATCAAAATGACTGAATTCTTACAGTAAACAAGCATGTGAAACTGTTTATCATTATTATTGCTGCTACTAACTCATGGAAAATTATACTTGCATGCTATTAGATTCAGTAGCATTAAGCAATGACTTAATTATCAGCCTCAGTTTCTTCATCTATACAACTGAGATGATGACAACACCAATTTCTCTTTTCCTATTTGACAATCAAAATGAGATTGTAAATGTAAAGACTTTAAAAATTCAATAGCAAAAGAGAAATGTAAAGTGACAGGAGGAGTACTATTTTATCTGCTTTATAATGTTGAGAGCAGAAAAACGTTATACGTATATTGCAAAGCTAGAAACTAATTTTATAAGTTAAGAGAAATATTTGATGTTGAGTGAATTAATCTTTTTGAACTACAATTTTTTCACATGTAAAATTGGGATGAATCTCTATCTCACAAAAATGTGGGGAAGAGACAACACCAGTGAGAAGCACTTTTTTGTTCTAAAAATACTGCACAGGAGTATCAAAATCATTAACATCACTACTTCTATTATACTGTCCCACAATCACCATCTTTGTCTTCACCAACATCAATTTTAAACATTTATGAAAAAATATGATAATGAACCTATTCTAATTTTAAGTTAATTACCAATTATTTAAAGTAATAAAAAATTTTCAATATATGTGCACATGAATCTTGATAAACGCAAGTCAGTAGGCCTTACTATTTGAAATCTCTTAGCCATTCAAGAGACTATCTAGTTTTATTATCTGCAGAAAGAAAATATTGTTGATCTCAAAGACACTTCAGTGTTAGCCTTAGTAAGATTTCTTAAGATTCTCAGAATGTTTCTCAACATGTGGTGTGCCGAGAGTATTTGTTAGGAACAAGCCCCCTGTTAACATCTGGAGTCCTCGTGACTAATGAAGGTCATAAGTACATTGGTTCCAGTACCTCTGAGAGTTGCTGCATCCAAAAGGTGATTAATCCCCCTTACCTATATCTGGCAGCAAATTTCCAAGATGTCCCCCCATTTCAAATGCCATGTTGTTTTGTGTCGTCTCTGTGTAACCAATAGAATACAGCATAAGTGAAGATGTGTGGTTTCTTGAAGATATGTTATAAAAGGCATTGCACTGCAGCTTCTACTTTAGCCTGTTGGATTTCTCATGCTGGGAGCAGCCTCCCATTTGGCTATTAGAACATACAAGAAGTCCCATGGGGAGGCCAAGATGGAGAGAAGTTGATGTCCTCAGCTAATAGCCAGTACCAACTTACCAGCCATAAGAGTGAGGCATCTCAGAAGTGAATCCTCCAAACACAACCATGACTTCAGATGATGCAACCCCAGCTATCATCTGACTGCAATTGCTTGTGCCTTTTATGAATTCCTGACCCACTGAACTCATGATCACAACAAATGATAATGTTATACTACTAGTTGGGGGGAGGTCATTTTCCTACAGCCTTAGATAACTGGGGACATCATTACACCATTACACATTAACACCCCAGTGTAACTGGGGTGTTACACTGTAACACCATTACACTTTTCATTTCCAAAGGAAAACATTACATCATTTTATTGCTTTGCTTAAGATGTTAGCAACTATTATAAGTGGGTGTGTCTGTGGGTGTGAAGGAGAGAGAGAAAAAGAGAGAGAGAGAGAGATGTTTATGAAGGGTTTTGTGATGAATCTGAGATGTCTCTATCCTTAAAATAATTAAAAACAAAAAAAAACACAAAACCTTTAAGAGAATAGAGCATCTGATGAGGAAGCAATGGCTAGCTGTCCACCAAAATCTGTTTTTCCTCCTTCATAGAATATGATTTCAGTTAGGATATGGCTTTGGGTTCAGATACTACACAGCCAAGAAATTCACCCCCACCTTCTGCTTTGGTGGCCTATTGCTACCACTGCCACATCTACAATTTAATACCCCAAAGGAAGAGCTACTCAACTACCAGGAATATATTCTTTGGATTTAGGTGGTGAGACAGGAACTTCATTGTGTGAATTTCATTACATACTTGGGGAGGCTATTTGTTAGGCAAACTTAGACTAAATGTATTCGAATTCATAAAAATATTAATAAATGATGTTTTGGTTCAGATTCTGTGATCTTATACCACTTACTATTTTTATACAGCTTGAAGGTCCCCTAAGGAACTCATTCCTTTAATAAAGCCCAATGCTTGTCACTTAGTGATGACTCACTGTATATACTTTGATGTTAGAATGAGGACATTTTGATAATTAGAACACATAGTAGTTTAAAATGCAAAGAAATCACATTTTAAAAGCCTAAAGCAATAAAACAAATGTCAAATTTTGCCTGATTCTTCTTAAGATTAATTCTGTGCCCATGCAAAAAGTTTATATTGGAAGTGATGAACTAAATACTCCATATTTGCATTTCCTCATGATTATAAAGGTAGATTTTTCCTTTGAATAATTAATATATCAAAACACTGGATATTTTGTGTATAGTTGCTTCATGTAATAGTGTAAAATTTACATTTCAGATTTATAAAACCTCATAAGAACATATAAGATTAGCTAATGAGAACCCTCTCCTCACAATAACGTACAGATAAAGAAAATTGAAGAAAAGTGTAACAGGACACCACAGACAAATACACTCAAACACTCAGGGTTTTGGAAAATCACTTTGCTTTTTCTTTGTTTATTTGTTTGCTTTGAGATAGGGTCTCACTATGTCACCCAGGCTGGTCTCAAATTCCTGGGTTCAAGACATCCTTCCATATCAGCCTCCCAAGTACCTGGGACTATGAATGCTTGCTGCTGTTTCCATCAAAATCACTTTTAATTAAAAATTCAGAACCTAAGGATGGGAAGAAATATGAAGAAATAACATTTAACTAGGAAAAAAAGTAGAAGAAAAAAATAATATTACCTCAGTAATGAAGACTAAGTTATGACTTGCCCAAGGTAGAATATACTCCAATTTGAATTTAATGTGGGACATTAAAGAAAGGTAGGGAAATAAGAAAGAGAACAATAATGAAATAAAAATAGAAATCAAAATAGGGAAATGGGGTGAAGTTGAAGACAGGCAAAGAAGCAGTAACTTTCCTATAATTGCTGTTCCAGAAGAATGGAAACAAAACAAAAGAACAGAACTAATATCCAAAATTATAAAGCTAAGAAACATTTTCAAAAATAAAAGAAGACCTGTATCTACATATTGAAAGGACTGAGCCTAGCAGATATGGCTTCATATTATAAAGCTACAATAATATAAAACTGTGTGATCCTTTGGGAAAAAACAAATATTCCAATGGAATATCATAGGTTCCAAAAATATATATGAATCTAATATGTGAAAAGAATAATATCTGAATCAATGGGGAAATAAATAATCTTGAGTATAAGTTGCTGTGAATATAGGCTACCCCCACAGAAAAAAAATAAATATAGAAACCACAAGACAAAAACAATTAAGGATAAAAAAAATAATAATGAAGTATTTCTTTTCAATGAATGATACAACAGGCAAAATTTTAAAAATGAGAAATTAAAAAATATATTTACCATATGAAAAATAAACAGGACATAATATTAATAGATGAGTTTCCTGAAGATAGCAGATACTCAGGTTGTGTTTTCTCATCAATTCAGCCAGCCTATGCCTTTTGAGAGGTGCATTCAGTCCATTAACATTGATTGATAGCATTGCTCTTGTGGTTTCTATATTGAGTTTTATTTAAGTCTCCTATGTTCAAAAATATTCTTCTATTTAAGACAATTAGATGTTTAATCTATATGGAGTCCACTTTTCTATGAGAATGAAGTTTTATTTTTTTCTGTGGGGGTAGCCTATATTCACAGCAACTTATACTCAAGATTATTTATTTCCCCATTGATTCAGATATTATTCTTTTCACATATTAGATTCATTCATATATGGGATGTTGGTTTGTTCATCTTGTTGGGTGGGCCCTTGTTACTTTGTTTTAGCTCTTGTTCTATAGTTTTATAGAAGTTGTGAGGTTTTGGGGGGTGGGGGATTTAGGTGAATTTACACTGGTGGGGACCTGTTGTGCTGATTTGTGTATAGTGCTGTTGTAAGTATTTTGGGAAGGGCAGTTCTGGCCATGGCAAATTTCTTTAGTTTTTGCTTGTCTGGAAAAAAATCTTAATTTGTCTGTCGATTGTGAAACTTAGTCAATTTAAGGTGGGGCCCTGATCCTTTCTGACTCGTTAGGTTTTCACGGAGAAGTCTGTAATTAATCTGATGGGTTTTCCTTTGTAGGTTATCTAATGCTTTCTTCTTGCTGCTTGCAGAATTTTCTCCTTCATTTTGACTTTGGTTGGGTTGATTACTCTGTGTCTTAGAGATGACCTATTTGCTATGAATCTTCCCAGCGTTCGATGTCCATCTTGTATCTGACTTTCTGGTGATGCAAGGGAAGTTTTTCTCAATAATTTCCTCAAAAATAGGTTTTCCATTCTTTTAGGTCTTTCTTCTCCCTTAGGGATACCTATAGTTTGATTGTTAGTTCACTTCACATGGTCCCAAATTGCTCTCAGTGATTTATCTGACTCTTTGATACTCTTCTCTACCTCTTTGAATGACTAGTTATCTCAAGAGCCTTGTCTTCAAGCTCTGAGATTCTTTCTTCTCCTTGGGTTAGCCTGTTGTTAAAGCTTTCTGCTATGCTTTGAAATTATCAAAATGACTCTTTCATTTCTTTAAGAGCTGTTATATCCTTTCTTATGTTGTCAAGCTCTGTAGTGACTTTTTCATTTTTTCATTGATTTCCTGAAATATTTTTTCTGCTCCTTTTTGCTCATTTTCAACTTTCTCTTCAATTCCATTCATCTTATTTGCCATCCATATTCTTATTTGCCATCCACTACTGTAGCTCTGTTGAGTTCCCTCTGGGATGTCAAACTATTTTGTTTTTTCCTGTTGCCAGGGTTCTTTTACTGGTCTCTTCCCATCTGGCTCCCTTTCTCTCAGTTCTGGGTGAATAGGATTGCAGAGCACCTCTTTTCCTTTGCTAGAGTCTCTCTCAGATAAAGTCCAGAACTGATGGCTGCTCAGGGATGGGGGATCCTCAGTGAAGTGCTGGATGTTGGGGAGTTTCTCCTGACCCAGCAGCAGTTATGGTGACTCAGTGGTGGGGTCTTGGAGACCAGGTATAATTCAGGAGTCTCAGGGGTGGAGTCGCAGGGGGCCCTGGAGCTACAGGGCAGAGCCTCAGACTTGGGCACAATGAGAGCTTCTGAGCTGGCTCAGCAAATTTCAGGGGCAGAGCCACCCTTATGATGGGCTGTCCCACCAGTGTGGGGACTGCTGATGCCCTGTCATTCTGTCTCAATGGCCTATGGTCCGTGTAGGCAAGCTGGCACTGCTATTTGGCCCAGCTTCTCCCCCCACACCTAGAAACCACTGATACACTTGCCCCAGGATTCCCAAGTGGTGCCTGTGGTGTCTGGGGCTCCTGCTCTATTCAGCTCCCATCCCGGCGAGGAGGCAAACTCAGCCCTCAGTCACAGGGCGCTACACAGGGAGCATCTGCTCCTTCCCAAGTTCAGTGGGGGTGATTCAAAGGCTATTGCTGGAAGGCTGGGTCCCATGCAGACCTGGCTTCATGCACCGGAATGATCAGGATGACATTGGTTGCAGAAACCTGGGATTGGCAGGCACCGCCCGTCTGCTGCACCTGCTCTCCAGTAGAATGTATCTGAACAGACTCTAGGCAGCTCTATGATCAGCCCAGAGGTCTGAAGTGGAAGAGGTAGACCCCTCACAGATTGAGCTGCCTATAACTTTCATTTCTTTCCTAAAAAGCAATGTCTCATTGGGTTGCCTCTATCGGGCTTTCTTCCCCCTTCCCAGCAGTGTGAATTGCATTGGGACCCCCACCTTAATCTCCGAAATGGTAGGTGATACTTGTGTGTAAGAATCAGCCACGCCCTGTTTGATCGAGTTGGTAGATGCTGCAGTAAGCTATAGAGTTGTTCTCCCTGTAAGTGGTTGATATTTGCAGAAAAGATACATTTGCAAAGATGTTCTTTTGTGCCTGTGATAAAGTTCTAGTCCCTCAGGTGGAGCACTTGAATGCCCTACGCTTTGGGAGGGGACTTCTACCTCCTAGGGGGTTGCTTGTTCACCTTATCAGAGGTAGATGGAGCGGTGAGGCTGGGTACAGTTTTGTGTGTGAGTCTGGAAGGCTTTGCAAAGCCTCATCAGAGCTCAGAAGTCATCTTCCCAGCTGCTAGGGTGAGGTGCTGGGAGGAGGGTTGAGGCAGGCTCTCCAAGCCAGAAAGGCTGCTTGTGAGGGAGGGGCCACACTTCCCAGTCTGGCTGTGGAGAATGAGCTCTGTCCCTCTGGCATTGCCCTACCCTTGGGCCCCGAATATGATGCACTCAGTTACTATGTCACCATGGGCTGGGATCTTCACCTCCAGAGGACCCAGCCTAATCCAACAGCAGGGCTTTCCTGTGGGCGCTTCCACAGTTTGCCATGTCTCAGACCCCCACAGTTTCATCTCATCAGTTATGCCCACATGGGCTTCCTCACCTCCCAAGTCCAGCTCCTAAACCTCCCCGCCCCACATACCCCAGCGACCCACTGCAGTCCTGGGGGCACGGGATCCAGCCTGCATGTCTGACCCACTGGCGTGCATCTCTGTGAAATGCCAGCAGGCAGGGAGCTCCCAGATCAGGCAACCAGGGTCCCCTGCAAGTCTCCAAGGGGGGAGACGTGGGCCCCTGTCTCTGGAATCTTCAGACTGCAGGACTTGCTGGCTGTTGGGAGGGGTCCGCTCACTAAATTCTCAGCTCAAAGTACTCTCCCAGTTGCAGCAGGTGGAGGAGGGGCCAGGGCAGATAAGAGTTTGAATGAAGGAAAGCTTGCTCTCTGGCCTCTCGGCTCACTTTCCTTGGAGGGAAACCCTGGATGCAGTGCCCAAGCTCTGTGATCATGCAAGTTCTTCCCACAAGTCTGTGGTTGCCAGTGTTTGGGTTTGTGGGGGGTGGAAAATCTTCCCAGTAACTCAGTAGCTCACTGATCACCAAAGGATTGTGAGAGAGAGAAAGCGACTCCCCCCCCTTACCCCTTCACTGGCCTCAGGGTTTCCTTGGGTTTGGTCCTTGTTGGTATCTTTTTTTTTTTCTTTATCGCCTTCCTTCTCTGCTTTGGAATTTTTCTCCATGAGGCACCTGGCAGGCTCCGGCACTTCTTTCACTGAAAGTCGCCTGCACTCTGTCCACTCTCCCATCCCTCTATCCAAAACCCTTCCTTCTCTTCCGGATGGTCCAGAAAGAGATGTCTCTAGTTAGCCATCTTCCCTAAACAGTCATCTCAATAAATTTTAAATAAACATACCCTAATATATTTTATTAAATTTATTCTCATAAATATGTTATTTGATTTGTCAAGTTTTGTTTTTATTATGTCAAAGGGGGTATTCTCTTTCTTTTTTCCAATTTGTGATCATGTTGCATTTTTAATTGTATGTAAGAAAGATGTTTTTGTATTACTTGTGTAGCTATTCAAATGGTTGAATTGTTTTATTTCTAACATTTTAGTTAAATCTCTTAGACATCCTGGTATACGATCATATCACCTGCCTCTTGCTTTTCAGTTTCACTGTTTCTTATTTCTTTTCTAACACAAATTTCTTCTCCTAAATTATTGTTATAAGTAATTTGATTTCACTAATTACTTAGCTTAATCAAAATAACAATCAAATTTAAATGGCTAACAGTTTGACTATATTTATCAGTAAATTTAAAGAAATAATGAAGTGTGTTGTACATGTAAAATGCTGAATATCAAATATTGTTAAATTATGTAGCAGTACGATCCATGAAATTTTTATACTGAAAACCCTAATTTTAAGTCCTGCTTCTATTATAACCATTGAGTGGATATTGCCAAATTAAACATGTTTCTAGACAAAGAAACTGTGATCACCAATGGTTATTTTTTCTTGAAGCCCTGATCATGACATGGTTCTTACAAGCACATGTTTTTTATTCTTAAACTAGATTTATGACCTAGATCATTGTTACTATAAACAGCCTGATTTTTTTATAGCTTGAGAATGAGATTAATGTAATTTACTATACTATATATTATAATATAAATATAACTTTACACCATAAAGAAGGTGTAAAGAAAAGCCTTATATAATCATTTCCATTGACTAATTAATAATTACAGAACAGTCGAAGAAGAAACATAAAGGCCATTTTGTATCCTATTCTGTAGGAGGAGAAACTGAAGCCCAGAAATACTGATTTATTTAACTATTAGGAAACAGAGAAGAAGTTAGAATCCTGGTAATCTGTCTCTAAACCTAAGAGTTGCTGCATTGCACTCAGTATCAACTTTTTTGTGTGTCAAATATCTGTGTACGAGTTTCGCTTGTAGGTTTTATAGAAAACTCAAGTTGAATATGTTCAAAACTGAGGTCAAAATTTTCCCTGAAAATGAAGTGTTCTTCGTATAATTCCTAATTCCATGAATGACATCATCATCATCTTGATCCATATACCTGGGAAGTAATTCACACCTCTTTCTCTTCCTGCCCCCCATATCTACTCAGCCAAGATGTTGTATTCATATTCCTAAATTATATTCTGATTGGTTTCCTTCTATTCTTGTCCCTTTATCATTACCTATTACTAATAAGAATCCAAATTCTTTAGTATGCTATGAAAGGTTCTTTCTTAAGTGGCTCCTGCCTAACTCTCCAGCCAGCCTCTCTCTGGAATAAGCCACTTTTAACCTGAGTTCCTGAGTGCCAAATGCTTGTGGACATTTGTACTTTTTTTACTACCCCTTCTACTGCATGGAGTACCTTGTCCCTCTCCTTCCAATCTCTCTGTCCTGTCATGGGTAGGCATAAACGACCCAACAATTAAGACTCAAGTATAAATACCAGGCCAACATTCCCTAAAGGACAAGAATTATATATTGCTGTTTTCATATATCCCAGCACCTGGGACAATGTCTGACACAGAGGTATGTTTAATGATTTCATTAATCGATTAATCACTTTGACCCACAGACCACCAAAATGCCAGGTGAGAACATGCTTAGAGGTTTCCAAATTTCTACAGGAGTCAAGTAAAGGTAATAAGAGGTTAAAATGAGAAGATCTCTGTAGTCTGAAAAAAGGAAGTAGTCATATGGGTGCTTATAAATTTTTCATATGAAATTATTTTCAGGGTCCAATTCGATTGTATAAGTAACCATTTTTCTATTCATCACAGGTATCCAAGTATTTAATATTTATAATCAGTAAACATAAATGGAGTGGTAAAGTTATGCATATACACCAATGTAAGTAAATATAATTGTAAAATAAAAAGGAAAATAGTTACTGGCGATGCAAAGAGAGGCTAAATAAGAAAACAAGGGGATTTTGATCGTCCCAGAAGTTTGGTAGTTTGTGAGAATTATTAGATAATTAATCCTCTTTAAATTAATTCATATGATGAATCCAATGTGGTCACTGTGTTCTGGTGTACCACAAGGGCCAAGGGAAAATAAAAAATAATCATATTCATTATTTATGATGAATAATGAATTATTCTATTTGTTTACTACTGTCAATCATTAGAAGAGAATGGAAAGAGAGAGCAAGATAAGAGGAGTTAAAATGGTTTAATGTCCCCACTTCCAAAAATACATTATTTAATATTCACTTTTTAACTAAATCACTTTACTGAAATTTCCTCTTTGTCAAATTTGATAAATTCATCTTCTTCTGACTTCAAAAGCACCTCTGACTTCAAAATAACCTCTTCATCACTTTGAAGGAGAAAAAGAAGATCTGAAAGTTTGGGTAAGACAGATGTTAAGATGATTCTAATAAGAATATCTGCATTCAAGTAGCTATTTGCCTGAAACTGGCTTTTTCTTATTCTGTGTTGTTTCTCATTCTTTGGTAAAGAAAACTTTCTTCCTTCTCTTCCTCTTCCAGATTCCTGGAACAGTGAGAATTGTGCCGATTAGCTATATGGGCAGAAACACAGCCATGAAATGTGGTGCAAAAAGTCAGTTTTGAATTTCTTTTACATATTTTGTTAAATCACTAGCAGGAAAGGTCGGTTGGGCTCTGAGTGGGGTTTTTGCCGCTGTTATTTTTCTGCCAACCTACAAGTATTTCATGTTTGTAGAACTCTGTATTTGAAATGGTCTGATTCCAATTTTAAGTATTGTATGTGTTCAAGGCATAGACATAAGGGGTATAAGATTATTGAGTAGTCACTAGTAAATATCAATGTTGTTTAGTATAAGATGGTAAAGTTCAGTGAAGAACTAGATAGCCAGTATATTCTCTAACATATTAGTATAAACATTTTACTACATTATATGATACTAAAAAGATTGGGCAAAACAGACTCACAATAAAGAATACAGTTTATTGATGTAAACATTAGAAAGTATTCAATGGCCATTTATCCTGATTCGTTCACTTTGTTTCTAGAGGTTCACTCATTGATGCTAAGTCACTCTCTGTATATACCACTTTCTCATAGTCTACAAAAGCAGCAGCACTCTATTTAGTGCATGGGCAGTAAACCTTCTGAGCCTTAAAGATGCCATTCCTTGATCACAATTATTGTTTACAATTGACAGCTGCAGAAAGTCTACTTTGCCTCAGGGTGTTTAACCCATCTTTTTTTCCTTATATTATTAAAAGTCCTGCTTGCTTAAAAATAAACTTCCAATTATGGCCAAGATGGAACAGTGTCTGAATTTATCCTTTTTCATAAAAACAAACCAGTGAGTGGAGAGAAGACAGAGAGACAGAAAGACAGAATGAGAGAAGGGGAAGAGAGACAGAGATAGAAAGATAAATATGCAAACCAATGGTTTTCAAGATACTGAACTTCAGGCAACAAAGGACAATGCTCCATGAGAAATGGCATATAGATGGAATAAGTCTTACAGTTGCTTCAGCTTAATGCCTTGACAGAATTCATAGGCCAGGGCAGAGTAAGAAAGAATCCAAACAGAGACCAGTAGACTTTCAAAGACTTTCAGGTGAAACCGAAAGTCCAGGTGGACCAAGGTAGGCATGGTTTGCCACCTAAAAAATGAAGAGGAGAAACCTGTACTAAGCGAGAACTACACATCTGAAGAGGGTCCCTCTTGGCATTAAGCAGAGTACTGATTGGCTCATGCATGTGTGGAAACAAATTGAGGCTGAGGAAGAAACCATCCAAGATAATTAGAGAATGCAGCACTTGCACAGGGCCTAAAGTAGCGCCTATTATCACCAATCTGACAGAAAAACTTAATAATTCATAAGGTATTATGTAGATGGCTCATAAAGAGCTGTCTCAGTAGGAATGAAAAATTAGCCCTAGACTACATGCTTCTCTGATGTAACTTAAGAAATTTAACAGCAAGATATAAACTGCTTTCTAAGTCACTTACTGTATGTAAAGACTTAAGAATATTTAGACATATACAAAAATATATAGAAACCGAAAAGATAAAATTCACATTTTAGGGCATCTAATAAAAGATTAACAGACATCCAAAGACCCATATTGAGGAGAAAAATCAAAACTGACCCAGTACTGTCACCAATATTAGAATTAGCAGATGAGGGCATTAAAAAGTTATTATATCTCTTCAAGACATTAAAAAGTTAAATGCAGACATGGAAAATATACTACGCACTCAAAATGTCTAGAGATTGAAACTACATGTTAAGATGAAAAACACACTGAAATGGATGAACAGAAAAGTAGACATTGGAGAAGAAAAGATGAGTTAACTTGAAGACATAGCAACTGAAACTATTCAAAATAAAAATGAAAGAGCACAAAGAATGAAACAAAACTAGATTAATGATCTATGAGACAACTAATATACATGCAATTTGGTTCTGTAAAAAAGAGGAGAGAGAAAAAGGAACAAAACAGTTTGAAGAAATAATGATCAAATAATGGAACATTTACTAAGACAGCCCAAAATATAGGCTGGAATACAAGCCTCATTAAATTTTGAAGAAATTCAAGTCACATACAGTATGTTCTCTGTCCACAGTAGAATTAAATTAGAAATAATTAATAGAAATGTCCCTGGAAATCTCCAACTATTTGGAAGTAGAAAAATAGTAAGGAAAGTAAATAAATTTTGTTTAGTTCTCCTATAGATTTTTTTGTTTGACCCATAGTTATTTTATTTTGACCTGAAGGAAAATGGACACCATTAAGCCAAAATTTGTCAAATGGCACTAAAGCCATACTTAGAAATGTATAGGATTAATCATCTATATTAGAGAATTATCAATGATCTCAGCTTCTACCTCAATCAATTAGAAAAAAAGAGAAGTTAAACCCACACTAAACAGAAAGTAATAAACAGAATAGGAATTAATTATAAAGGATATAAAGAAAATCAGTAAAATCAAAACATTTTTAGAAGATTAATAAAATTGATGAGACAAAAGATATAAATTACCAACATCAGAAATAATAGATATTATGTCACTATAAGTTCTACAGATATTACAAAGATTATAAAATATTATAAACAAGTTCATGTCAATAAATTAAATTTAGATGAAATGGATAAATTTCTAGAAAGATGCAGATTACCAGAGATCTCATAGGAAGAAATATGTAGCCTGAATAGTTTTCTACCTATTAAAGAAATTGAAACTTTAGTTAAAAAAGAAAAAACAACCGTGCACAACAAAATATCCAGGCCAGGATGGCTTTACTAATGAATTCTAGCAAACATTAAAAAAAAACATAATACCCAATCTACAAAACCTCTTTAACAAAATTTAAGAGAATGGAATAGTTGCCAATTTACTCTGTTAGGCCAGTATTGCTCTTATACCAAAACAGAGAAAGACTTTAGAAGAAAAAAAAACACATATCAATATCCCTTATAATATGGATACAAAAATCCTAAACAAAATGTTAGAAAATCAAACTCAACAATATACAAAAGGTTTAATATATTGGGATCAATTGTGGTGTATCCCAGGAGTGTGGCTTGGTTTGTCGTTTAGTATCAATCAACGTAATTCATATTATAAAAGTGAAAAGGAAAAACTGTGAGCCTTTAGATTCAGAAACACATTTGACAAAATATAGCACCATCTCATGCTAAAAGTCTCAGCAAAATAGAAATAAAGAAACCTGAGAAGGAACATCAACCTGATAAAAGGCATCTCAAAAATACTATTGCTAAATTATACTTAATGATGAAAGACTTAATCCTTTCTCCATGAGATCAGAAACAATTTAAGGATTTAAAATTTAAAATTTTGATTCACTATTATACAGACAATTCTAGTTAATGTAATAAGGCAAGAAAATATATTTGAAGATTAGAAAGAAGGTCATCAAATTGTTTGATTCACAACAAATATTATTATATCATTAAGTAGGCAGAAAATACATCGGAATTTATTTTTTATAAAAAATACTAGTAATGAGTGATTACAGCAATATCAGAAGATACAGGATCAATATAAAAAATCCATTGCATTTTTTATACTAGCAACAAATAATTAGAAATTAAAATTTTTAATTCTAATTTATAGTTGCATAAAAATATGAAATATTTAGAGTTCTGATGAAATCTGACAATAAATGTGCAATATTTGTACACTAAAAACTATAAAGAATTACTGAAATAATTTAAAGAAGACTTAGATACTGGAGAAATATAGTTTTGCTTATAGGTCAGATGATTCAATATTTTTAATATTACTAATAGTGTGAGAAAATAAATATAATAAAATAGTTATAAATTTAACAAAATATTAATATTATGAATAGAGCTATGATAAACAGGTGAGTTCAGGCATCCCTTTGATATTCTGTTTTCCTTTGGATAGATACCTATTAGTGGGATTTTGGGATCATTTGGTAGTTCTACAGTTAGTTTTTTGGGAAATTTCCATACTGTTTTCTACAGTGTTGGCGAAATTTATATTCTCACCATCAGTGCATAAGAGTTCCCTATTCTCCACATCTTTGCCAGATTCTGTGATTTTTTTGACTTTTTAATCATATCCACTCTAACTGGGGTAAGATGACATTTCATTGTGGTTTGCATTAGCATTTCTCTGATTATTAGTGATGTTGAACATTTTTTAATATACCCGTCGGCCATTTGTATGTCTTCTTTTTAGAATTGTCTATTTATGATCATTTGTCCACTTTTTAATGGGATTATTTGTTTTTTGGGTTTTTTTCATCTATTTTTTAATTTTTTTATTTTAGCATATTATGGGGGTACAAGAGTTAAGGTTATATATATTGCCCATCCCCCCCCCGAGTAAGAGCTTCAAGCGTGTCCATCCTCCAAATGTTGCACATCTCGTTGTAGTTATATATACCCATCCTCTCCTCCCCCCTCCCACACTCCAAACACCAGATAAATGTTACTCCTATATGTCCACTTAGGTGTTGATCCATTAATACCAATTTGCTGGTTAGTACATGTGGTGCTGGTTTTTCCATTCTTGAGATACTTCATTTAGTAGAATACGTTCCAGCCTTATCCAGGAATATACAAGAGGTGTTGAGCTGTTTCAGTTCCTTGTTTATTCAGAATATAGTCTCTTGTTTAGGATGTTGTCAGATAAATAGTTTAGTTTAGTCCCTTGTCAGATGAATAGTTTAGTCCCTTGTCAGATGAATAATTGCAAATATTTTCTCTCATTAATAGATTGTCTCTTCACTCTGTTGATTATTTCCTGCATTGTTTAGAAACTTTTTAGTTTAATATAGTCCCATTTGTTCATTTTTGTTTTTGTTGTCTGTGCTTTTGAGGCCTAGGCCATAAAATCTTTGCATAGACCAATGTCCTGAAGTGTTTTTCCCATATGTTCTTCTTGTAATTTTATAGTTTCAAGTCTTACTTTTCAGTCTTTATCTTGAGTTGCTTTTTATAGCTGGTGAGAGATATATAGTGGTCCAATTTCATCCTTCTGCTTATGGCTATCCAATTTTCCCAGGACCATTTATTGAAGAAGTTGTCTTTTCCTTAGTGCATGTTCTTGGTGCCTTTGTCAAAAATCAGTTGGGTGTATATATGTGGATTTACTTCTGAATTTTCTATTCTGTACCATTGGTCTATGTGTCTATGTTTATACCATTACTATGTTCTTTTGTTTACTATAGCCTTGTAATATATTAAATATTTTGAAGTCAGGTAGTAATGATGCCTCCAGCTTTGTCCATTTTGCTCAGGATTGCTTTGGCTATTAAGGGTCTTTTTGGTTCCATATGAATTTTAGGACTTTTTTCTCTATTTCTTTGAAAGATGACATTGGTATTTTGATAGGGATTGCATTGAATCTGTAGATTGCTTTGGGCAGAATTTTCCATATTAATGATATTGATTCTTCTAATACATGAGCATGGTGTCTTTCCATTTGTTTGTGTCCTCTTCAATTTATTTCATCAGTGTTTTGTGTTTTCCTTATAGAGATCTTTTACCTAGTTGGTTAAATTTATTCCTAGGTATTTTTTGTAGGATTACCTTCTTGATATCTTTTTAAACTACTTCATGGATGTATAGAAATGCTAATGATTTTTGTATGTTGATTTTGTATCCTAAAACTTTACTAAATTCATTTATCAGCTTTAAGATTTTTTTTTGAAGAGTTATTTTGTTTCCCTAAGTATAACATCATGTCATCAGCAAAGAACAATTTAGATGACTTATTTCTCTCTTTTGCCTGATTACTCTAGTTAGGATTTTGAACAGGAGTACTGAAAGTGGGCATCCTTAGCTTGTTCCAGTTCTTAGAGGAAAAGCTTTCAATGTTTCCCCATTCAGTATGATGTTAGCTGTGTATTTGTTATATTATGGCCTTTATTACATTGAGGTATGTACCTATGTCTAGTTTTTTGAGAGTTGTTATCATAAAGGGGGGTTGAATTTTATCAAATGTTTTTTCTGCATCTATTGAGCTGATCATAATTTTTTTGTCCTTCATTCTGTCGATATGATGTATCACATGTATTGAATTGTGTTTATTAAACTATCTTATATTCCTGATATAAATCCCAATTGATCATGATGTACTATCTCTTTGATGTACTGCTGAATTCAGTTTGCTAGTATTTTGTTGAGGATATTTGCATCTATGTTCATCAGGGATATTGGCCTATAGTTTTCTTTTTTTGTTGTGTCCTTGTCTCATTTTGGTATCCGGATAATGTTGGTCTCCTAAAATAAGTTAGGGAGACTTAACCCTTCCTTCAAATTTTTGGAATAGTTTGAGGAGGATTGATGTTAGTTCTTCTTTATATGTTTGATAGAATTTGACAAGGAATCCATCCAGTCCTGGACTTTTCTTCGTTAAGAGACTTTTTATTAATGATTCAGTCTTGTTACTCATTATTGGTCTGTCCAGGTTTTCTATTTATTCTTGATTCAATATTGGTAAGTTTTATGTTTCCAGGAATTTATCCATTTACTCTAGGTTTTCCAATTTGTTAATATATAATTATTCAGAATACTCTCTGATGATCTTTTGCATTTCTGTGGTATTAGTTGTGATGTCTCCTTTTTCATTTCTGATTTTGCCTATTTGGGTTTTCTATCTTCTTGGCTACTCTAGAATGAATATTGAAACTACTAATGAATGTGATCAAAGAAGGTCTAAATAATTATAGAACAATATTATGTGCATGAATTGGGTGATTCAACATAATAAAACTCTAAATTCTCATCAAAATAATCTGTAGATTAAAAGCAATGCCTATCAAAATCCTAGAGGGCTTGTAGTAGGCACCACACAATTTCTAAATTTTATATGGAAATTAAAACAATGTATAATAGCCAGAACAACTTTGAAAAGGAATAACAATGTTGTATGGCTAATAGTACCTGATTTCAAGACTTATCATAAAGGTACATTAATAAGAAAGTATGATAATGGAGTCTGTTTAAACAAGTAAACAAATGCAACAGAATAAATAGTCTAGAAATAAACCCACATGTGCACAAACAACTGATTTCTGTCAAAAGTACAAGAGCAATTCAGTGGCAAAAATATAAAATCTTCAAAAGTTTCTGGAATAATTAGAATTTTACTTCATAAACAAAAAATTAATATTAAATGTATCATGTAACTAAACGTAAATCTTAGAACTATAAAATTTCTATAAGAAACATTGGAGAAAATATTTGTTACTTTGAGTTAGGCAGAATTTTTTTACATATGACACTAAATGCAGGATTCATAAAAGAAACAATGATAAATTGGACTTCATCACAATTTAAAACTTTCTACAAAAGACAAAGAAAAATGAAAAGGCAAGCCACTGACTGGTAGAATATATTCACCAAGAATATCTCATAAATGGCTTGTAGACAGAATATGTAAAAAATACTTTAATGATGAATAATAAAAACACAAACAAGCCAATAAAAATATGAGCAAAAAATTTCAGCACATGCTTTAACAAATAAGATATACAGATGTCAAAGAAACATCAAATGTGCTCATCATTAGTCACTTTAGAAATGCCAAGAAAGAAAAATCACACTAAATGGGATACAAGAATGGAATACTTTTTAGCAGAAAAAGTAATGAACTATTGATACGCACAAAACTTGGATGAATCTCAAAGACATTACACTGACTGTGAGGAGCCAGTTTCTAAGGTGTATATTGTATAATTCTATTTATTTGATAATCTCTAAAACACAAAGCTGAAGGAACAAAAAATGATTAGTATCTTCTAGGGGTTTTGTGTCGAAGCAGGGTGTCACCATAAAGGTATGGCATAATGAAGTTGTTTGGGCTCATAGAACTGTTCTATGCCTTGACCATGGTGGTGGTTACATGATTTTTATATGTGTTAGAGCTGATAGAACTGTATACACAATTTAAAAGTCAATTTTGTTGTATAATAATTTTTAAAAAATTAATAATATTTAACTTTTTTAAATAGTGAAAAGTGCTGTCCAGCTCAAAGGGTGGTGGTGTTCACCAGGGATTCGGGGCTTGGGGGGGATAGTCTCACATCCGAGGGATATGGTGAGCATTATGGAGGGGAAGGGCATACCTCTAACCCTTGCTAGGGAGAGGCAAAGATATAAAATGTAACCAAAATGTTAAAAAAAAAAACATTTATTGGGTGTCGGGCAGGTGGGAGGGGGAGGAGGGGATGGGTATTCACATACATAGTGAGTGCGATGTGCACCGTCTGGGGGTGGACACGCTTGAAGCTCTGACTCGAGGAGGGAGGGGAGGCAAGGGCAATGTATGTAACCTTAACATTTGTAACCCCATAATATGCTGAAATAAAAAAAAAAAAGTCCTGTCCATACCAAGGTGTTGATGAGGACGTGGAGGACCTGGAATTCTCGCACACTGCTGATGGGAATGTAAAATGGTACATTGACTTTGGCAAACATGTGCACACATGAGAAGAAAAGGCATATGACCATAAAAAAGAAGTATAAGCACATATAGCTTTATGTGCCATAGCTTAAAACTGGAAACAACCTAAATGGCCATCAGCAGGTCAATGGATACATTTTCATATATTCATTCAATGAAATGTTACTCAGCAATAAAGAGAAATGAACCATTGTTATACATAACATGGAAGAATACTAATCATGTCGAGTGAAAGGTGTCAGACAAAAAGAGCACAAACTGTGTGATTCTATTTATATAAGATTCTAGGAAATGCCAGTCAAAGTGTAATGACAGAACACAGATAAGAAAGCAGTGGTTGCCTAGAGATGGAGAGTGAATGCAGGAAGTGGAGAAATAAGAGAGATTAAGAAGTAGCATGAGGAAAATTTGGGGAGCAATAAATATATTCATTATCTTGATTGTGGTGTTGGTTTTACATGTGCATACCTATGTCATAGCTTTTGAAATTGTACACTTCAAGCATGTGCAGTTGTCAATTATGCCTTGATAAATATTTCGAAAATGTTTTTTAAATAAACAACGGAAATAGATAATCTCTTATTTGAGTTAAAAGTGAACAACAATGACCATATTTCAGAGAAATAGGTATGTCTACTAATTCTCTTTCTTTAAGTTTTTCACTGGATTGAGTTCCAGCTTTTATAGAATTGTTATCTGTTACTAATATAAAAATATAAATAATTAAAAATTTGAAAAATATAAAGTTAAATGATAGTGATATTCCATTGTTTTATAACTTTAATGGGATATGATTGAGTACAATAAACTCCACATGTTTAAGGTGCACAATCTGGCAAACTGTGATGTTTTTCTTGTTTTATCTCACTGAATTGTCACAACAGCCTTAGAATGTTTACTATTATTTCCATTTTACTGATAAGCAAATTGGGAATGGTGGGTTATGGAGCTTCCTTGGGGTTTGGGGTCATACCTGGTAAGTGGCAGGCCTGGGATTAGGTATCTGTTGATTGTACTTTCCTATGCACTATGAAATATTCATGGTTCTCTGCAGTCTGGGTAATTTTGAGTTATATTCTGGACAGTTGTAATATGATGCTAGGAAATTCTGTGTCTAATTTAACTCCTATGGAAAATGTTGATACTTTTGATTCCATAGGCAACTGACTTAGGTTTAGACTGCAAGTTCCATTCTCTCTTTTATGGACCCTGATTCCAATGTCAATTGAGTTTTCAAAGCCTTTCTAGAGTTCCTTCAATATATCCCTTTGGTGCAGCCTAGTGATCAGCTGGCAACCAAGTAGTGGTCTCTGCAGGATTTGAATTCTTAATAATTTTGTTGTGCTAATTAGGAGAAGACCCATGCATGCATGGCTCCATGTTGAGGTCTAAGATATCTAAATAACTTTGTAGAGTTACTTTCCTGAGCATAACTTTGTAGAGTTACTTTCCTGAGAATCTCCTTCTCTGACCTCCCTATTATTTTCTTGTTCTGTGGAATACCATTTACCTATCCTCTAGCCAGAAACATGGGGCTGCAGTAACCCCACTCCACTGCACAATTTCAAGATTTCTTAGGGACTATGGCATGAGAAAATGGAAAAAAGAAGGAGGAACAAAATGGGAGATTTCCATATTTTGCTTGTTAGGACTTTCTTTTCCAGTTCCTCAAGCCAGAGTTAGAGGGCTTCTCCTGGAGCCCTTTGGTTTACACCACAGTGCTCACTTCGGGGTTTAAGGCTGTGTTTCAACCAGAGAATACTAGAGAAAAATAATATGTAAATCATCACTGGTTTGATGATGATGATATTCTGGAATTCTTCCTGATATGCCTGCTGATATTGATTTTTAAGACTCTACATATAGTTGATCAACACAATTTTCCCAGGTTGCGCAGTTGCTATCAGTAGGAGACAGAGTAAGTAAGTTGCTTGCTGTCTCTTATCCAAAACTAATATTCCTAATAGTTCATTTTTATTTATCAGACTAGCAAAGTGTTTTGTTGTTGTTATTTTTGCTAATTGATTAATGAAATAGTCAAGGTTGCAAGGAAATGGGAGCATTAATACACTGGAATGGAAATTAGCAAATAATTCTGAAATGATTTTTAGTAGGAAACAAGTCTCAATAATGTTCATATCATTATTATATTACATGCAATACATTGTAAATAAGGAAAATAAAATAACTTTCCCTTTACCTTTCTGAGTTCTCAATCTGGACTCCTATAACAAAAGACAGATTAGCAAGAGAAAACCAAACAGAAGTTTACTGACATGCATATTTTTATATAAGTGGGAGATAACTCAGGAAACTAGTACCTCTCAAAGAGGTGGCTTAGAACTCTGGCTTGTACAACATCTTCAACAAAGAACAATAAGCTTTAGAGAAGTGTCAAGACAGAGGTAAAGGACACATGTCTCTAAGGAAATTTGTGTCTGCAAATTTTGGGAAGGTAAATATATAGGGAAGTAGTTAATGAAGTTTGTTACATACATTCCTCTGGTACTGCACCCAGGCTAAGTGTCTAAGGGTCTAAAGACTGTCACCAGGGATTAGCTTTTGTCCTTCCTGGTAGGAAAGAGGAGAGGGACACTTTTGTAACTTTATGTCCAGCTATTAGGTAAATGGCAGAGGGCAGAGAGTTTTTTTTGTATCTGCTTCTTTTCAATTGCCTTCAGCTCAAAAGAATCCTTATACCAAAGTGGTATATTTTGTTATGGCAAATTCTGCTATTTTTCAAGGTCTTAAGAAAAAGCTACCATGCCAAAGAGTTTGGCCAAAATGTAAAGTTTTAGCAACTTATCCTGGGAAATATTTCTTTTCCTTAGTAAGCCAAACATGAATTCTCATGATCTTGAACAGATCATTGCATAGATATCACTTTAAAGTAGATGAGTTTTTTTAAATACATGCAAATAGGAAAATATGGTTATAATATTTTCATTTTATCTTTAATTACAGTAGCTGACTATAAAGGGTGGAGAATTCTGCATAGAAGTCTAGTTATGTTTTACATATAACACCTGGATGGCTTTTGGATATTAATTCAAAGACCAGGCTGATATTTCTCTGTATTTGTTATAAGTACTGACAATGAAGAAAAGAAAATAACAACAAAGGGAAAAATTCCCAGAATTATGATAGAAGGCAACCCAAGGGAGATTTTAAGACTATCCATATATCTGCCACTCCCCAGTACAAAAATATGGAATAGTCAAGAGAAGGGTGATTGGTCTTTTGTTGCTTGTTTTTTTGTTTTATTTTGTTTATTCTAGCCAAATATGTATGCATTCATTTTCTTTCTTGTTCTTGTTACTCTTCTTGTTCGCTTAAAAAAATTACTTTCTTTTCCTCAAAACAAGATGTCAAGAACAAGGAAAATAGGAGAAACTGTCACAGCCAAGAGAAGCCTAAGGAGAGATGATGACTGAATGTAATACCCTGGATGGGGTCCTGAAATATAAAAAGGAATTAGGAAAAAAACACAGAAATCTGAATAAGCTAGGGACTTTAATTAATACTAATGCATTGATATTGGTTCAGTAATTGTGACAAATGTGCTTACTAATGTAAGATATTAATAAGAGCAGAAATTAGCTTCTTCCCAATTTTCCTATAAATCTAAAAATATTCTAAAATTAAAAGATTGTGTTTAATATTCTTTCCTTTTTAGAGACAAAAATAGTCTCTGAAAAATTTATTCATGTTGCTTACTATCTGCATTCAAATATTTATGGAATTGTCTGACATTCATTCATGCAAAACTGCAGGGTTTTTTTTTTGCCACTTCTCTTTTAATTCCTTACCTATCCTTGACAAGTGCAAAAAAAGCTCTCAGTATGTTCCTGAATATCTCCATATCACACTATCATCTGCATAAAAATGCATACATTTTCACCTCTTTCTCTTATGTTATAAAGGAGATTTGTCTCTACCTAGTCCGTTCTCTCTTACTATTTCTCAAATGCCTGGCACATAGTAAATACACTAAGGGTCCCGCACCCTTACTGTGTTTACTATGTGCCAGGCATGAGAAATAGTAAACTAATTCTTGACTAAGTGTTTAAGTGTTAAGGATACATCAGGGAACTAAATAGACACAAATCTATGCCCTCATGGAGCTTATATGCTAGAGCTTTCCTTGAGCAGTGTCCTTTCAAAGTATGTTCTGTGATCTCTTATGTGACACTGAGTAACTCATAGGCTATAGGCTGTGTGTGTGTATACTATATAGATTTATAGTATACTAGAGAGTAGATTTATAATATACTAGAGAGATAGATAAATACTATATATAGTATTAGGTTTGGGACTAGGACTCCTAAAGGCTTAATCCAAAGTTATCATTCCTTCTCAATGATATTCTTTCCTGTAGCAGTTCATATAATTCCATTCTGCTAAGGAATTCCATATCTGTATTGAAGCTCAGGCCTCTCATTAACCTTCTGTAATCCTTGCTGTCCTCAAGTGAGTGAAGCTTGGACAGAACCAGTTGTCGGAAAGACCCCAAACTTGCTTTGGTGTTTCGTGTTCACTGTCTTGAATTTCTCAATGAATTTTGAGCAAGGCTCCCCACATTTTCATTTTGCACTTGGCTCCAGAAAATATGTAGTTGGCCCTGTCTTCACTTGGATGTTTTTCCAAGCAAATCAAACTGAAAGTATGCACAAAAGATTTTTATGGTCTTCCCAAAATATGTCTCTTTGTTAATATTTGTCTTGGTAAATGGAACACAACCAAGCTAGTTGCTAAGTTTAATGCCAATGAGTCAACCATGACATCAACCATTTTCTCATCTTAAATATCCAGCTCATCACCAAGAATTATTTATCTGAACTTCTTAAGTAAAATGTTAAATCTATGCTCCTTTCTACTTTATCACTTCTACAGTCAAGTTTCCTGCTGGAATTATTAGAATAGCCACCCTTTGGTTCTCTCCCCACAAACAAACTTGTGTGCTTCTCTGATCCATATTCCATTTTGATCTAACCTATATGGATATTTATCGTTTTATATTTTGGATAGCTGCATATTAACCCACTGTATTTTCATTTTGAATCTCACATGTTGAATGAATCTGGATCTGGATACAATGTGACATATTTAAAAATATCTTTAGTGTGTTTACTCCATGCCAGGCATTTGAGAAATGTTAAAATAATTCTTATCTAAGTGTTTAGGTGTTAAGGATACTGCAGGAACCTAAACAGATACAAATCTATGTGCTTATAGAGCTTATATTCTAGTGATTTATATTAAATATCTTTCTTTGACCAGTGCCCCTTCAAAGTATGTTCTGTGATCCCCCATGTAACCCTGAGTGACTTATAATTCCTTATTTATAAAAAGTGAGTGATACGGTCTGGATGTTTGGACCCTCCAAATCTCATGTTGAAATTTGATCCAGTGTTAGAGGTGGGCCCTAGTGGATGGTGTTTGGGTCATGCGGGCACATTCCTCATGAATGGCTTGGTGACATCCTAAGGAAATGAGTAAGTTATCACTCTATTGGTTCATGCAAGAGCTGGTTGTTTAAAGGAGGCCAGCACCCCTCCTTCTCTCTCTTGCTCCTCTCTCACCATGTGACATGCTGCTCCCTCTTCACCTTCTGCCTTGATTGGAAGCTTCCCAAAGCCCTCACCAGAAGCAGATGCTATCGCCTTACTTCTTGTATAGTCTGCAGAACTGTGAGCCAAATAAACTTATTTTTTAATATAAATTACCTAGCTTTGTTTATTTCTGTTTTTAAATTTCAGAATATTATGAGAGTACAAATGTTTTGGTTACATGAATTGCTTTTGTACAGTTTAAGTCAAAGTTATAAGTATGGCCATCACCCAGATAGTGTCCATTATACACGTTAGGTATGATTTCACCCATCCCCTGCTCCCCCCTCCACCTGCTTGAATACCATTGAGTTTACTTCCATGTGTGCATATGAGTGCTCATTGATTAGTTCCAATTCAATAGTGAGTACATGTGGTGCTTGTTTTTCCATTCTTGTAATACATCACTTAGGAGAATGGTCTCCAGTTCCATCCAAGTAGGTTGTTACAAAAGGTATTAATTCATCATTTTTTATGGCTGAGTAGTAATCCATGGAATACATATACCACATTTTATTAATCCACTCATGAATTGATGGAAACTTGGTTTCATTCCACATCTTTGTGATTGTGAGTTGTGCTATAATAAACATTCAAGTGCAAGTGTCTTTTTTATAAAATGTCTTTCTTTTTTCCTTTGAGTAAATACTCAGTAGTGAGATTGCTGGATTAAATGGTAGGTCTACTTTTAGTTCTTTTAGGAAATCTCCATGCCATTTTCCATAGAGGTGATACTAAGTTGTAGTCCAACCAATAGTGCATAAGTGTTCCTCTTTCTCTGTATTCACACTAGCATCTTTTGTTTTGGGACTTTTTGATAAAAGCCATTCTCACTGTAGTTAGATGGTATCTTGTTGTGGTTTTAATTTGTATTTCCATGATAATTAGTGACATTGAGAATTTTTTCATATGTTTATTGGCCATTAGTCTATCTTCTCTTGAGAAGCAGTTATTCATGTCCTTTGCCAACTTTTTAATGGGGTTGTTTTATTTTTTTCTTGCTGATCTGCTTGAGTTCTTTATAGATTCTGGTTATTAGCCCTTTATCAGATATATAGCATACAAATATTTTCTCCCATTCTGTATGTTGTCTGTTCACTCTATTGATTGTTTCCTTAGCTGTGCGGAAGCTTTTTAATTTGATCAAGTCCCATTTATTAATTTTTGTTGTTCCTGGGATTGTCTTTGGAATCTTATTCATAAATTCTTTGCCTAGGCTGATAAATAGAAGAGTTTTACCAACATTTTCCTCTGAAATTCTTATAGTTTTATGTCTTACATTTAAGATTTTTATCCATCTTGAATTAATTTTAGTGAGTAGTGAGAAGCAAGGATCCTGTTTCATTCTACATGTCACTATCCCATTTTCCCAGCATGATTTATTGAATAGCGCTTCTATTCCCCATTGTATATTGTTCTCTGTTTTGTCAAAAATCAGATGGCAATATGAGGATGGTTTTATATCTGGGTTCTCTGTTCTCATCCATTGGTCTATGTCTCTGTTTTTATGCCAGTACCATGCTGTTTTGGTTACTATATATTTGTAGTATAACTTGAAGTCTGGTAAAGTGACGCTTCCCCATGTGTTCTTTTTGCTTAAGGTTGCTTTGGCTATTAAGGATTTTTTCTGGTTCCATATAAAGTATAGAATTATTTTTTTCTAGATCTGTGTTTATGACAGATCTAGAAAAAATATGACATTGGTATTTTAGTGGAGATTGCATTTAATCTGTAAATAACTTTAGGTAGTATAGACATTTTAACAATGTCAATTCTGCTGATCCATGAATATGCTATGTTTTTCCATTTGTTTATATCCTCTGTGATTTCCTTCCTCAGTGATTCATACTTCTCCTTGTAGAGGTCTTTCACTTCTTTGGTTGAATATATTCATAGGTATTTTATACTCTTTGTAGCTATTGTGAAAAGTATTGAGTCTTTGATTTGTTTCTCAGCTTGACAGTTGTTGGTGTATAGAAATGATACTGATCTGTGTTCATTGATTTTGTAACCTGAGACTTTGCTGAATCTATTTATCAATTCCAGGAGTCTCTTGGCAGAATCTCTGGGGGTTTCCTAGATATATGATCATATCATCAGCAAAGAGAGATAGTTTGACCTCTTGTTTCCCAGTTTGGGTACCCTTAATTTCTTTCTCTTGCCTGATTGGTCTGGGTATGACTTCTAGCACTATATTGAATCAAAATGGTAACATTAGGCAACCTTGTCTAGTTCCAGTTCTTAGTGAGAATGTTTTCAACTCTTCCCCATTCAATATGATGTTGGCTCCTTGTATAGCCTATGTGGCTTTTATAATTTTGAGGTATGTTCAATCTATGTGTATTTTTGTTAAGAGTTCTTATCATAAATGGGTGCTGAATTTTGTTAAAAGCTTTTTCTGCATCTATCAGGATGATCATGGGGTCTTTGTTTTTGATTATGTTTATGTGGTAGATCACATTTATTGATTTCCATATGTTGAACCATCTTGTATCCCTAGGATAAAGCCCACTTGGTCATGGTGGATTATTTTCTTGATGTGCTGTTGACTTTGGTTTGCTAGAATTTTATTGAGAAATTTTGAATCTATATTCATAAAGGATATTGGTCCATAGTTTTCTTTGTTTGTATCCTTTCCTGGGTTTGGTATCAAGGTGATATTGGCTTTGTAGAATGAGTTAAGGAGGATTCTTTCCTTCTCAATGTTTTGAAATAATTTCTGTAGTATGGTACCTGTTCTTCTTTGTAGGTCTGATAAAGGTTATTTCTTTGTAGTGACACAAAATGGAATACTGCAGTGACATTGCAATAGTTGCTATGTAAGAGTAAATTCTAAAGTGTAAGTCATAAGTAGCTTTCCTTAGGTAGAATTTGAGACTTAATTTCATGCTTAAATTTTAGAACATCAGCTACCAAGGAACAACACTTCAGTTCAAAAACAGACACTTACTTCTAACTATTTCATTAGTCATTTTGATGTGGCTCATTATCTGGCAGGAGAAGATAGCTTCATTTTCTTCAGAGGAAAGCTTGGTAGTCAGAAATACAGAAATGCCGTCAAGTATGCCACCGGCAAAGTCAAATACGTAGGGAACACCATTTGCCACCATTTTGAAATATTCTCATTAAGAAATGATAAAATCTCTCTTTAATAACTTCTATAGCAAGTAGTTTTGTACATAGCAGTTTCCTACAAATGTTCAATAGATAAATCTATTAATGAATGAACAGCATACAGGGGAACATGAGTTTCCAAATGCATTTTTCAGTGCAAACAACTCACATCCATTTCTTTGGCTCATTGAGAAATAGCAAAATAATTTTTGTTTAAAGGAAACTCAGCTACTTCCATCTTTATTCCTTATGTTGTTTGTTAGAGATTCTGTCTTCAGCCTTCTGACTAAATATAAATGCAGAATAAGGAATTTATTTTAACAAGTTCCTAAACATATTTTGCTAGAGCTGTGATTTTTATCACAGCATTAAGATCCAAGAAAATGAAACTCAAACCTGTGCCCTTTCAACATTATTTGTTTTCAGAATGACGGCTATTTATATTTGAAATGTGCTGTACTAGAGAGAAATCAACATATTCATATAATCTTCAAAAATGATAAGTGAGGTCAAAGTTATGGGGCTTTATAAATCACTGTGAGAATAATTATCTGGAACTTGAAAATTGGAGATTACTGATTATTCTCCCAGACTTATACCTTTGATTAACTTTATAATGACAGGTATTTTACAAATGCCTTGGAACAGAGGTTAATTTGTAGATTTGTGTCTGGTAGAGATGCAAACAATTTCCAGTATGGTGAAACAGATAAATCTCAAAACTATAGTTGTTATAACCAGTTTTGTATAGTTTTGTATCAAATTCAGTTATCTTAACATTCCTTTATTAGTCTATTTATAAATACTTAGCTTCTGAAATACTGTTTAGGCTGGTTTTACCATTGTATTGGTTCATTAAATTAATGAGTTCAATATAATCTTTGTTGTGTGTGCATGTTATATTTATATGAAAATCATGTTTTTTTAACTTTCTGAAAAATTATACTTTAAAAATATTTGGATCCTTTTTACTCACTACTTAATGGGTCTCACAATCCCTTAATGGGGTCACTGAATGGATAGGATGGCACAGTTGAATGAATTCTGTACTCCAAGCTTATTCCTGTCACTGAGTCATGTAACAATGAGTAATTCCTAACCCCTCATCCATAAATGGTGAAAATGTACTAGTTGGTGCGTGTCAATTATAATGAATAAGTAATAAGTCATTTCCCATAGGCACAATTTGATACTTACTTCTTACTGAAATTTTAGAATATCAGTTGCAGAGGTTAAACGTGACCATTCATTATATACAAAGGCTTCACTTCATCAGCACATATACTGAAACTAAAGCAAATAAACTTGAATTGGCATAAGTCCTATACAAATGATTTATACATTTATGAATCAGTCCATATTTTTATGCTACCTTTTCCACAAAGCTCATCCTGACTCCTCCAACTTGAAGCAGCATCACCCTTATTCAAAATTACAGTTGTACTTTATACATCTCTGTACATGTTTTATGATTTTTTTTGTAATTTGCAAAGGATGAATAGCATGTTATTTAAAATTGTAACTCTTTCATTCTTTGCATAGATCTAAATCATTGAATAATGTATATATTACATATTTGATGTAGTTATTATTGACATTTAAATGTAGATCATCATATTATAATTACATATAATATTATAATCACATATCAACAAACAACTTTCTATGCCTACGTTCATGTTTGTAAAGATTTTCTAGTAGTTCATTTGATGTATGAGCTATAATTTATTTAATTCATAGTCTACTAGTAAACATTTAGGTTGTTTGTATTAATAGTTTCCTACTGCTTTAAACAATGATGGACTGAACATCTTCATAACGTTACATAGTCTGAAAATAATTCTGTAGGGTAATTTCCCAGAAGTAGAATTGTTGAGTCCATTTTTAAAGTTTATGTTTCCTATGCTTTTGGTGCATCAATGATAGGGCTTGGATGACTGGCCCTGGATTTATCTTACTTCTCAGTTCACTGAATAGAATATCTAAATTCCCTGAGCTCAACTTCCTCAGTATGAGGAGAGGGAATCAGAGTGGTCTAGCATGGATCAAGAATTTACCCCCATTTACTCCATTGCAAATAGGAAACTGTGGGACCATGTAGTCCAAAGGCTACACTTCTCAGAGAGGAGGAACCTGGCATCTACTATTATCTACCTATGTCTATATATAAATTAATATAACCCTGGGGAATATACACCAATATCAACAGTGGCTATCTTTGTGGGACATAATGGGTATATTATTACTCTTATGTTAGAAAAATATTTTTATTTGGATCAAAACAAAATAAAAATAAATAAAACTTAAAAGGCCTCCCTTATTATACAAGACAAAATCTGAATTCCTTGTATCTCAAATGAACTCCTATCACCATCTGGCCCCAACCTTTGCGTCCAAACTCAGCTCTCATCATCTTTTCCAGTAAATTCTATCCTCAGCCACACTTGAATATTGTGGTTTCCTGAGCACACCATGGAATTTAATATCTTTGTATCTTTGATTATGTTGTTCTCTTGGCCTAAAAACATTTCTCACCATGCTCACTTGAAAAAAATCAAATCAAATCAAATCAACATGCAAATCAAAGCCAAATTAAAATATTATCTTCTTTGTGAAGTTGTTTTGTGGTTTAACTTAAAATATATAACACAACCTAAAGTTAATTGTGCATTTCTTTTCAACTATATATCTTCTCCAGGGTAAAAAATGTCTTATTCCTTCATATCCTCTAAAATTAAAATAATAAATAAAATAACAATAGTAATAATAAATGAATGAGTGAATGAATATCAAGCATGTCATATACTTTTTCATTAGGCTATCCACTTACAGTTTACTACAGCCTGTTTAATAGATTGTGCATTTTACAATGTAAACAGTCACATACTCTATTTTTCCCACTTAATGGTTTCAGCGTTGCTTAATATTTCACAAATTTTCTACCAAATCATTCTTTTTTTTTTTTAATATGGCTTGTATCATTTTTTTTTTATAATTATTTTTTTTTTATTTCGGCATATGATGGGGATACAGATTTTAAGGTTTCAATAACTGCCCTAGTAGTACTCTGATTCCCTTATGAGGATCTGTTTCTCCAAGGTCACACACCACTTCCCACTTGTCTCTAACCCAAGTACTTCCCTTCTCTATAGAACTTCCTCTGTCAGAGCCTATCTGCCTGATTGTAGAATTCACAGTGCTCAGGACCTAAGAGATTTTCAAGTCTTGGTGCTGTGCGGCTTTGGGAGCAGACTCATAAAACACTTTACTCCCCCTCAGTTTCCCAATAGCATGAATCTAAGTACATTAAACTTCTTTTTGTATAAGAGAAATGATTCTCAGTGTCCAAGGTAGATGGATGGAGGATATGAGATGGTCTTCTTCAAGGGAAGACATCTCAGTATTTGCTAATGTACACATTACCCACCAAATTCAATCCTTATCCTGATATGTTTTCCCTTTCTCTGGGGAGGAAGTAGTGCCTAACAACTATTAGAAAATTAATATGAGTGAAAGTACAGATATACACAGTGGTTGGGAAAGAAATAAATGATCCCTGTGGTGGACACCATCTGACTTGGGTAGGGCAAAGGCAATGTATGTAACCTAAACATTTGTATTCCCCTAATATGCTGAAACAATTTTTTTTGAGGCAGAGTCTCACTCTGTTGCCCCGGCTAGAGTGTCATGGAGTCAGCCTTGCTCACAGCAACCTCAAACTCCTGGGCTCAAGCAATCCTTCTGCCTCAGCCTCCCGAGTAGCTGGGACTATAGGCATGTGCCGCCATGCCCAGCTAATTTTTTCTATATATTTTTAGTTGGCCATTAATTTCTTTCTATTTTTAGTAGAGACAGGGTCTCACTCTTTCTCAGGCTGGTTTCGAACTCCTGACCCTGAGCGATCCACCCTCCTCGGCTTCCCAGAGTGCTAGGATTAACAGGTATTAGCCACTGCGCCCAGACAAAAAAAAAAAAAATTAAAGAAAAGAAAGAAATTATCCTTTAAAATGATGGAGAAGAAAAAAAGTGACAAGTGAATCAAAACTATGTATAGCCTCTTAACAGCCACAGAAAGATTGAGATTAGATTCTACAGGTCTTCTTACATAAAGGAATTATAGTTAAAGAATATCAATGGTGAGTTACAAATATTATTAGGGTAAAATGTGAGGCAATAGAGAGAAATAAAGAAAACGCTAAGTCCAGCTTTCTTAACAAACTATCTTCTGTATACCAGGAGCTTTGTATCCATCATGTCTTCTTGTCAACAGCTAGAAAGGATGTATTATTTTCACTGTACAGAAAAGTGAACTGAAAATTAGGAAGGATGTGTCTCCAGGCTGAGGTCACCCAGACATGTATGAGCAAAGCCAGGATGCAGACCCATTTTGGCTCTTCCTTTTTCACTCTGTGTCTTCTATAGCAGCAGAGGAATTCATGCTATGACTTTTGGTCCCTCTAATCTTCAGACATGGTGACTATAGTCTGGGTCACAGACATAACAAGAAAAGGAAGTGAAGTCTGTATATTCAAATTGTGCTGCTCACAAAATTATCTCAAATATTTTTGTGAGACTGAGTAGTTAATTAGTCAAAATCAAATGATTTGTGGTGGGGAAAATATTAAAGTCTATAAACGCAGGCATCTCTGGCTATTTGCAAGGCTGACTCAATATTTTATACGCATAATGACTGACAAATTTCCTTGGCTTGCTACTTGGTTTACCTTAAAGGATTACAAAGTTGATTGCCAATGATTCTTCCCAAATACCAATAGCTAACAGTTATCGAATTTTACACTGGGCCAGGGATTGTGTTAAGCACTTATGTGAGTTATCTCATTTAATGCTCACAAAAGATTTAAGAAGTAGGTAATGTTATTATTGCTATCTTATTTATTATACAAAGGAGACTCAAAGGCTAAGTAACTTGTCTAAGACTGTACAGACAACACTATATCAAGGGCATGCTATTGATTTGCAAAGGTATCAGATTAAATCATATGCTTAGCATTTCAAACATTAGGATGATGTCATCTCACTTGAAAAAATGTCATTTATAAAACAAATACATTAAGACTATCATTCTATGAGCAAAGTTAGAACACAATGAAGAATAGTTGAGCAAAAATTATATGCTTAGAAGGTTGCTTTTGGTGGAATTTTTTACCTCTATACTACAAAAGCCAATTTTAATCCATTAGTGGTAGAAACCCCTAACTATTTAAGTTAAGGGATTTTTATTTAAAACCAAATCATGTTTATGAAAATAATGTAACTTAAAAACAGTGTATAAGTACTGGTCAGTAACAGTCTATAGTCTTTCAGTATGACGGGGCCATTTTTACAGTTCCCATCAGGGACAACGTGTATCCATGGCAACAGGTACTACAAGTGCATTGCATTATTATAAACTCTCTTGGCTTCAAGATTTCTTTCATCGGGGTTAAAAAAAAATAGTCTCCTTCTTACTTATGCAAATAAATAAACATAGGCTTTACATAAATATAAAAAGAGGTTTAAGATTTAAGGTTTGTTTTGGTTTATTTGTTTTAAAAGATATATCTAAATTTTTAAGGATTTTAAAGTGTTTTCCCTTTATATTAAAATTTACCTCATCTTACCTCAAATTTTGCTTTGTTAATTTCAGATATGCATGATTGTGTTTCACTCTTAAAATATTAATGTTGATCCAATTTCTGACATGGGCTTTTCCCCTAGGTCTCTTGTGTAGATTTAAAATATACCACAAAAATGTAATTTAAGTGCTCCTACCACTTAGCCACTTAGTACTTACTTACAGACCTCAAATTAGAATTTTGTTTTCAATTTTAATAGTCCTGTTTTGAAAATCACATTTCTCAAATATTATTTAGTTACTAAAAATGTCATACGTCATGATGCCAGTATTCCATGCCAGTTTTCTCCTCTCTGCCTTTAAGTTGCCATCCACTTATGAGCTGACAGGGCCACGTAAGGACACTGGCGCCTTAGAATAAGCTGGGCTCCACCCCCACACCTTGTCAGAGAAAAGTCTCATCAGTGATTTCCTTCATGAGAATCTGATGATGTCAGAGTCCTACTTGCAAACCTCTAAAAATTCTCCTATTGTGCTAACTTCCTAGCCCATCAATCTCTCCCAATATTTTTCTTTCTAAAGGTCTGAGGGAGGGAGAGGTGTTGGGGAAGATTGGAGAGAGAAAAGCAAAAGCATGTCTTCACATTTATGTAATTAATTTTTCTATGCAGAGGCAACACAGAATTCTATTTTATTTTTTTCTGTAAAGCCATGGCTTGTACAATCCTCTAAATAGCTTCTTTTTCATTTTATAGTTTCTTATGATAGAAAAGAACCTAATATCACTTTCACTGTGGCTGTTTTAATAACAATTTCAGAGGAAAGAATAAAGAAAGTGATGGAAGAGGCAGGGAGTGAGAAGTAGCCTTAAAAAGGAGACTATAATCTGTGGAGCCATAATAAACCTTTCCTGCACTTGTTCCATGTTGAGCTTGTCCCAAACCAGGGGAAGAAGAAAGTTCTGCAGTTTAGCACGTGCAGGAAGGCTATGAAAAGAAAGTAACTCTAGGTCGGTTTCCCTGGTTACCTGGTGGCCGCCATAGATCTAAAGCCCTCAGAGAATGTGGGAATTGGGTGGCCGTTGACAGAAAGCAATTGGAGCAGCCATTTCAGGAGGTGGCACTGAGGAGAAAATCCCCATCATGACAAAAGTCTTCTTTTCTACCAATGTACATTTTTTCCCATCAATTTGCAATGATTTCTTTTCCGTTTGACAGGTGTGACGAATATACTGTGCTTAGGTATGGATTCATGAGTATGATAATTATGAATTAGAAAGCAGCTATATCAGTTAATGAACTACAGTTTATCTAAACATCTTGGGTGAAATTGGAGACTGAAATAAATTGGGGGCAAATTATCAGCAATACAAAGTAAAAGTCGGCTGGGCGCGGTGGCTCACGCCTGTAATCCTAGCACTCTGGGAGGCTGAGGCGGGCGGATTGCTCGAGGTCAGGAGTTCGAAACCAGCCTGAGCAAGAGCAAGACTCCGTCTCTACTATAAAATTAGAAAGAAATTAATTGGCCAACTAATATATATATATATATATATACATATATATATATATATATATATAAAATTAGCCGGGCATGGTGGCGCATGCCTGTAGTCCCAGCTACTCGGGAGGGTGAGGCAGGAGGATTGCTTGAGCCCAGGAGTTTGAGGTTGCTGTGAGCTAGGCTGACGCCATGGCACTCACTCTAACCTGGACAACAAAGCGAGACTCTGTCTCAAAAAAAAAAATAAGTCAGCTATGAAAACGCTAAGGTGCAGGGTGCAGAGGGGATGGGCTGGGGCACCCCTCCGAGAGATAAAAGGGCCACAGGAGCCCCGTGGTGGGTGAGGGTTCGACAAGTGGGACTAAGAGCCCAGGCTCCAGTTCACAGTGCACATGTGAATCTCTGCCCACCCCCTAGCAAGCACCCTGAGGACCAGAGCACCACAGTCACCTCATCACTCACTACAAACCCATACCACCCATTTTACAGAATCTCAACTGCTTGGGACTTGTCGACATTCTAAGAAGGCCTTAGTAGACCTCAACACCTTAATCTGTACACGAACTTTGGCAAGTTAAACACTATTGCTCATATTTAATGAGCAAAGAAGCAGGACCTCCAGAGAAGTTCAATATGAGCCAAGATTGATACAACTCCACAGTAGACACTTTTCTTGCACTGCAAAACTTCTAAACAATGTTGTTGGTACTAATACAGCTAGAAGCAAAGACTCTTTAGTGTTTTCTTACCTTAAAAATGAATTGATTTTTAATTAAAAAGGCATTCCATGAATATACTAATTCACTCTATATCTTTTATTTAAAATGCATAAGTACTCCTGATTTCTTAAGAAAACAAACTACCTGCCCCTCCCACACACTACTTTGTTCACTATAGCAGTTGATATAACTATATATAAACACACATAATTAAACTAAAAGTTGAAAATGTATGCCAGATACAAGTTAATGTTAAATTTCTAGTAGAATTAAGATATGGCATTTGCATAAATATAATCATACATGCTATCACAAGATGATAGTAGCTTCTTATATTGAAAGACAGGTATATATGTATGTGTCATAAATTAATCTGCAACAGATAGTGGGGCATGAGATGATCCTGTCAAAAGTTAAGGAAAACTTTTAATGCTAGATGATTATGTTCAAACTGTGGTGAAATAAAACAGTGACATAAACTATGAAGAAAATGGATGTTGATGAAATAAAAAAGAATAATCAAGAAATGCCAAAGACTTCAACTTTATGCTATGTTGTAACTTGCCTGTTAATTCTGGCAATAGATTTTGAGCTCACGAGAGTCAGGAGTAAAATAATTTACTTTTTATTTTGTGCCACTTTCTCTTTACCTTTATGTCATCCTTAGTACAATGCTGGACATAAAGAGCAAACAATAAATGCTCAATGAATAATAAGCTGATTTCTGTGAACCAAGTGATTGAGATTTGTTAATCTAAACTGAAGAAAGGCTCTGTCAGACTTCTGATGTCCAAATAAATGCCCAGAGAGGAAGGATGGCTATCAGGTAAAAGAGGAACACCATTACTCAGTGCTATATTAATATATTCAAGAATACCTAGGAAGAATTTGAAGTTTTAGAATAGCTTTAATAGGAGATAACATAAAAGAATAGTTATACATGAATATATATGTTTGCAGAAGGCAATTAGAATAAGATTTCATATCAAGTATCAATTATACTATGCTGAACAATAAGATTGTTAGGAGAAAGATCTCAGTCAAGGTTATAATGGAGAAAAATGGTCAACAGAATTTTTTACTTTTTTAAAGCCAAATATTAGAAAAAGTAGAATTATAATTTTTCCCTACAGCATTTTTTCTAAAGCTAAAAAGTAGTTTTAGTTTCTATTGGTATTTTCATACTCTCTTGAAAAGTCAGAGCTGTTAACTGGACAAATTCCTAGTGGTCTCAGGGACTCTCTCAAATGGGAACTCTCATTCTCCGTTTTCAGACGGCATTCTCTTTCAGCTAAGCCTCTATTTCAGATGGCATGGTTTTCTTACCACTGCAGAGAAGAGAGAAATGTGCACACACACACAAAGAAAATCCACTGAGGCCATTGCATGGCTTGCTGCCTTCCAGTGTTTTCTTAATCCGCTAGAAATTTCCTTTTCTGGTGCATTTCTTTTCAAAAGAAAAAGAAATAAAAACCAGTGAGAAGGAGGGAACCCACAAGTTTTCTAACTTTCTTTTTACAGTTTTTGAGATTTTGAAGTCACCAGTGGCTGGGAAGCCAGTAAGCACTGTGTTCCTTATCTGTAGGTTTTGGGAACCCTGACAGTGTAGAAGGGCTCAAACATTCTTTGATCTGTGGCCACACAGAGCTGTTGATCTACCCAATACCACACTGTTTTGCGACCACAGGGAGAGGATTGAGCATCTCTCGTGTGAAAGTGACAATTGCTTTCCCTGAGTGTGTGTAGTGTCAGGTGCTTAGACACATAAATGCCTTGCTATAATTCTCACAAAGAAGGAGAGAAAAACATGAAGAGGGAACTTCCAGTTCCTGCCACCAATCCTACAACAGGTGACAGCTTGCTCCTTTGAAAATCTGGCAGTTTGGGAGTGGCCATTGCCAGGAAGAAAGGGATCAATAAGGTTACTTTTATGATTCCTAGCTTGCAGAAATTTTCCCTCAGCCTAATGAAAATAACAATAGTAATGCTACTTCCTTCCAGACGTGGTAGGCATCTAGGAACAATGAGGCAAAGCAGTGCATTCTGTCATTGTCACAAGGCCAGGTCCTCAGCTCCACATTTCCAAGGGATTGGGAGTGTGGAGGCTTCTGAGATAGGTGCTAGATATTAACCCAGAATGGGCAGTCAGGCAATTAATGTGTTGCTATTCCTAGTCTGGACCATGGACAAGCTGCAGTTATTAACTGAGCACATGTTAGATATGCAGCATCTCAGCCCCCCCACCTTCATCCCTGGTCTTGTGGAATCATAATCCACATTCTAACAAATGTAATTATCATGTGGTTTGTATGCACACTAGTCTGAGATGCACCAATAACTCACAGTATTCAAAGAACAGAGCAAGCTCAGACAGACATGGTTTAAGAAAGTGTTGCCTTGCAGAGAGATGAGATTCAGCAGACTGAGTCCAGCCAAGAAAGAGATCCAAAAGGCAGCAATAATTCTAGAAGTCGAGCAGCCATTCTGATTCCACAGGCACTTCATTCAATGACGATTGTATGCCTGCATCCTGGGGGGCTGCTGGGGTTGGGGTTTGGGGGTAGGGATTCAGGGTGGAAAGAGTCAAAAAGAGCAGATTTTGGCCTTATTTCCTCAGTGAGTAGTCAAGTTCTTGGCAGAAGGATGGGTTCTCATGAGAGCTAGAGTTCAAGTCAAGTTTCTATTCCTACACAGGAAATTAGAGCACTTGGTCAGAGAAAACATAGCTTATACAAACCTGGCAGTTTGAGCATTTGAACTTGACAGGATTTGGAATCTTAGAGTCTGTTCAAATGGCTGGAACTCATCTTCGTTATACCTGACCTATTTTCAGCAATGCTTACTTCCACTACTCATCAAAGAGGGGTGCTGAATCTCCTGATATATATACTTCTTTCTCTAATTAGATTGCTGCTCCAACCTGAAGACAGAGCCACAGATAGAGTTTGTAGGATTTGTAGAAGACAAGGAGAGGAGAAGCAAGGAGGGCAGAGGATAATAAGTTTAGTAAGTTACTATAAAGTAAGTGGCTGCCTATTGCTTAGAACCTTTTACCTCCATCATAAATATTTTACTATGAAAGACTGTGAAACATAAAGTTTTAGAAAAGTGTTATGAGAACGATTTACCAATGGCTGCTGGAAATTCATAGGGCAAAGGCAGTACCCTTATAAGCACCTGTGGTTGTTGATCCTGGAAACATAATGTAAACACCAAAGGAACTTTTAAAAATGTCAAAGCCAATGTCCCACCCACAGAGGTGACTATAAAATACAACCAAGGTTGACAACTAATGTCTTACGAGATCCTTGGCTCTCTCTGGCAGAGTAGATGATCTACATTGAAATGTATTTGATTTCTAACAAACTGAAGCATTTTATATCCTTTGAGTAGTTTAGCCATATTGTCCAAAGTTCTTTAGTTTTCTGATAATCCTGACAATCTGCCCAAGATTTAGGGGAAGTTTTCTAAGATGGAGAAGTAATTTGTTTTTCTATTTCTTCTTCAAAATCAGGGGTAGCTGGAAGGAATAGTAAAATTAATATAGTAGTACCTCTGGAAAACATAATGCATGCCTCCATGGTTTCCCATTCATATTGCTTCATGCTTCTAAAACAGGGAGAATATAAAATATATTTAGAAATATATTATAGACAGTGAAACTCATAATTTTAAGAAGATGTGAGCTTTTTTTTAGCAAAGATTAATCTAGTATTACCAAAGGCTAAAATAGAAAAAAACTTGCTTCATGTTTTTTAGAAAACAGTGTAAAACAGGAAAGTAGAAACAAATAAAAATATAATAACTATATAGATTTAAAAACTCTCAAGAAGTGAGATAATCCTCAGTCTCTTCAGATATTAAAAAAATTAAATTCTAAGTTTTGATAAGAATTTTACTATAAAATTTGAAATCATCTAGTTTTTCAGTATATTTTAAGACCTATAGAACTATGAAACATATATTTGAGGAGAAAATATCCCTATGGTTAATATGGTTAAAATTTAAAAAAAAATTTAAACCAATTTAGTTTATATAGGACTTCTCAGAGTCTTATATGCTCAGCTACACTGAAACTCTGCTAAGAGGGAGCCTAGTACATAGTATTATCCTACAATTTTTACCTATTGTATTATTATTACAGAGCAGCTTTGGGACTATTGTTTGGTTTGCTGTAAACTACATGGTGTAGTACTGTAAGTATATAGGATTTTAGCAGGCAAAAGAAAAAAAAAAAAAAAAAACACTGTTTATCTCCAAAAGAAAATCACTGAATCCAAAAGAAACACATAATTATGTTATGACCTAGAGAAGCTAGAGCATTCACAAATTAATTTATAAAGTTATATGAATTTCAAACTATTTCATACAATTTCAAACTACAAATTTTCTTTCATTATGTCTAACATTCAATCGAAAATAACCAGACAGAGTTTTCATACTGGATAGGATGTAGAAATTCCAAGAGACTTTCATTCCCACAATAACAATGAGGTCCAGCTGCATAAGCTACAAAATCATCATGAAGAATAAAAATAAACTTTAATTATAAGTTAGAATGCAAAGAAGGCAAAATAAACTAAAATTTAGATGGTGATGAGTCTATCCCTGGAAACAGAGACACATATCTACTTTCATCAGGAGTCATCCGCCTGCAACGAGGGTGAAGAGAAACAAGCCAAATTTTAAAAGCACTTCTGATGGATCCATGGGAGCTGGCATAATGGATTTAAAGTCTAAGGAGCCACAGCCACAAAACGAATCTGTACACACCCTCCAACTCTCGCCTATGGGCCTACCCTGTGTGGGTACAGCATAAACTAACCCAGAGGAATTCCTTGGAGAGCCTCCCACCATTCAAATGGAAGAAGGCAGTGGCTGCAAAGGGGCCAAGGTCGGGAAGAAGGGCTCAGAGAATTCCCCCACTCAGAGACTTTGGGCCTTCAGGTTGAGCAGATAGTGCCCCATTAAATATGGGGAGAGGGCAGCAGAATAGATAGAATGTTACCAAGGTATAGTAAGCAAGGGACAGAACTGCAGAGCAAAGAGAATGGACCAGAAATCTAAAAAGATAACATCCAATTACAAAGCAAAGATAAATGTTTCGTGGTTCAGAAAGCAGGCATGTGCCCTATAAAAATTTACAGGATCTCTGGAGGCTTGATGATGCTCAGCTCCAAATCACTGCTCAGGGAAGTACTGATCCCACCTTCAAGATATATGAAGCCAGAGGTGAAATTAATACAACTAAGTCTGCTAAGCCCAGACAGAGTTTAACTATAGAGTAAATTGACATAACCCACCACACTAGTGGGTTGACAAACAAGGGTGCATTTTTTATGAGGATAAATATTATTTACTTGATTCTCTACTGTTTTTTCCTATATTTTTACAGACAATATCTGTAATACACTAAACATTGATGAGACACAAAAAGATTCAGGAAAATAGTCAATAGAAGAAAGGTCAGCAGCAACAGAGGCAGAGATTACCCAGATTTTATAATTATGACATGGGGACTTTAAGATAGCTATAACAAATTTATTAATACACCTATTAGAAAAGATGGACAGCATGTGTGAATAGATGAAGAATTTTAGCTATAATATAAAAGCTAGAAATGAAAAAAATTATATCAGAAATTTAAAAAGTAATTTGATTAATTAATAACAGATGGGACACAGCAGAGGAAATAATCAGTGAACTTGAAGAAAGGTCAATTGAAATTATCCAAATGAACAAAAAAGAGGAACAACAAAGTAAACACTAAAAATAGAAAGTCCAAGATCTGCAGGTCAATATCAAGTGTTCTAATATTATTTACTTGAAATATCCAGGAGAAGAGAAAGAGAATGTGAAAGAAGAAACATTTGAAGAGATAATGTTCAAGAAGCTTACAAATTGAGAAAAGACATCAACCCACAGAAACAACAAGCTCCAGCATTTCCAAACAAGATACATACAAGGAAAAACAACTCATAAAACCACAGTCAAATTGCTAAAAATAAGAAATAGTGAATCTTAAAAGCACAGACAAAGGAGACATTCACAGAATTGTCAGAAATTAATAGGGACATTTCATAATAGTATGGAGATCAAGTCATCAGGAAGATGTAACAATCTTAAATTTTTATACATTAATAACAGAGCTTCAAAACACATAGACCAAAAATTGATAGGACTAAAAGGAGATACACAAAAATCAATACTATTAATAGTGGCTTTCTCAAGTCTCTCTTAGTAATTGATAGAAGAGGTAAACAAAAGATCAGTAAATATGTAAAAGAGTGGAACAACACATTAACCAACTTCACCTGATTGTTATGTATAATATGCCAAATTCACCACTTGCAGAGTACACATTCTTTTTCAATAAGATATTCACTAAGTTAGACCACATGCAGGCCCTAAAACAATAAAATGTTATGTATCAAAAATTTTAAAATTCGCATTAATCAAATTTTATTTTCATTGCTTAGAAATATGTGTTGTATTTATTTATTTAAAAAATAAAGATTTGGGCATAAGTATTTTTATAAGAGAAGAACACAAATTATGTATAAGAGGGAGGAGATTCCACTGGATGTTGAGCTAAAATGATTGCTACAATTGCATCTTGAACTGGGCTAAGTTTCCTAAGAGTGGACATGAAAAGAACGACTAACTTTTGCTATATAACTGGTTTTTTTTTTTACAAGAAAGAACATACAAATGATTTGCCAAAAAAATTTTCTGAGACCTAATTATAAAATTGTTTAGTACAAAGTCATTTATAAAAAGCTGTGAACACATTTTCAATGTATCTTTACAAAACTCTAGTCTTAAACTATACCAGTTATAAAGTTGGAGAAAAATGATTTAATTAACCTATTAATTTCTTTATATTATGTTAATTTAGTAGACCAAAATAAAGCAGGAGACATCTGTGTGTATGTCAAGCCTATGCCTTAAGACAAGGTCATCTTATTGAGGTTGTACTGCAGGATTGTATGGGAGTGTGTGTGTGTGTGTGTGTGTGTGTGTGTGTGTGTCTGTGTATTCAACTGAATTGAATATAGCTTTATACAAATCATCTGTCTGTCCTTGAAGGCATTAGTATTTCTTCCTTACATTTATAATGATGTGCTCTTAGTTCATCCACATAAGGGGAAGTATGTATTATAGTTAATGAAATATGCACAGTTTTCCAAGTAAGAGCCCATAGGTTCAACCACCACCTCTATTATCTAAGCTGTGAGAATTCCACAAGTTTTGGATATACGATTTATTCAAAGGGAAAAGATAAGAGTCTGTAGGATTATATTAAGATTTATAATTGGTAGGATTATATTAAGATTTAATTAACACAGATATATATATATAGAGAGAGATTATTTTATATATATAGATATATATACACAAAATGCACTTCTTAAGTTATGAAACATTATGTGAATGTCATTCATATAACTAGAAATGGTGAAATCAAAATCAAATCTTATGACTGAGATTAGAAGAATTGTATATCCATACCACTGAATATTATGTAACCAGCAAAAATCATGGTTTGGAAGAATAATTACTCATAAAGAAAGTGCCAATGATAAAAAAAATAGTACACAGAACTATAAAATTTTAATTTTTAGCATATATATTTATGGAATCCCGATGTGTTACAAGCTCCCCCACCATGCATAGTTGAATATTGGTAAGATACAGATATTTTCCATATATCGAAGTTTAATAAGAAAGAACAATACTGAAGAAAGTTTCATTAACAATCATTGAAAATTGCCTTCCAACATTTCTGCAAATGAAGTATCTCATTGTTTTAATTATCAGTAAAACAGTGACATTTTCTTTCTAAACGAATGAAATTTTCACAGTGTAAAAGTCTATCACACCAAATGTTGCTCAATTTTTTAAAAATTAACATCACTTATTTTGCAATTCTACATATACAAGCATTGTTTTCCACACACTTACATAAATCCTCCGTAAGAGTTAGATTTGCATTTTACAAAATGAATCCTCCACTCATAACCCAGCAAGGTAATTGATAGTATATGATTAGTTTTGAAATGAATATTTGGATTGATATAAAATGACAGCCATTTAAGACCCCATTTGAGTCTTCATTACTTATGTCTGATTTAAAATGTGACCAAATAAAACCTTGCAGGTCCCAACCTGGCCAAGTTGCAGCTGACTACAGTCCACTTAAATAGAGCTTTTACCAAATGTCAGAAACCATTGTTCATATTAATTAAAACACAAGTGGTTTCTTTGAGGACAATGTCAGGACTGTCTCTAGAATGGATAATTAATGATTCTTTAAAACTAGAGTGTATGCCATTTCAAAAATAACATTAAGGATCATTTGTTTGTCTGGCTGCCTCATTGTACTGGCTGGAACAGACATTTCTAATACGATGTTCAGTTTAAGGTCAGAATGATGATGTTAATCTTGGTAGAACTCACCAACTCCTATTTATTGTGTTAAGAAGCAAGTGGTAAAGAAACTAACATGTAAATAAAACAAGAAAGGGAATAAACACATGTTAATTGACATAATTCTTATCCCATGATGTTATTTCTATTATTCCAGCAAAAAAAAAAAGCAACTTATTAAAAAGAAGTAATGGTCTATTGAGTTTTCCTATTTCCCTCTAGTTGATGGAATAAATTCTTGCATTTGTTCAGCTAACCAGTCTCAAACCTCATCCTTCACCAGATGAGTCATCAAGTCCAGTCATTTTGTTTACTTCCTAATGTTTCCCAAACCCATATGTTATTTCTCCTCCTCTAGATTTAGTACCTCCAACCCAATTATTGTCATATTTTCCTGTCTTGTGCCTAGCCTTTTAGCTCTATGCTAATTTATCTCACTTTGATTCATCATTCCCTTTTCAACTTTCACCAGTTCTCTGTTATCTGTAAATTTAAGTTCAATAGCACCTATAAATTGATGTCTACACTTACACTCCAATCCCTACCATCCCATCATACATTTGATCATTTTTTATAGTAGTAAGATTACCAGGCATACATTCCAAGACCCTCCTGTGGATGCTTGAAACCATGGATCATAGTGAACCCTGTATATACCATGTTTTTTCCTTTTCCCTATATGTACTTACCTTTAATAAAGTTTAAATTATAAATTAGGCACAGTACGAGATTAACAGCAATAACTAATAATAAAATAGAACAATTATAACAGTATGCCAGCATCACTACTCTTGCATGTTGGGGACATTATTAAATCAAATAAGTGTGAGTTGAACACAAGCACTGTGATACCACAATGGTCAATCTGATAACCCAGACAGCTACTCAGGGACTAATGGCCAGGCAGTTGGATACACTGGACCAAGAGATGTCCAATGGAAAGGTAGAAGATTTCATCCTGATACTCATGCATAATTGAAAACTTATTAATTATTTCTGGAATTTTACATTTAATATTTTTGTACCATAGTTGACTGCTGGTAAATGAACCCACAGAAAGCAAAACCATAGATAAGGAGGGACTATTGTACTGCTTTTGAACAAACATTGTGGATCTTGTATGCCCATTTCTAACCTAACTTTATTGTCCTCAGAGACCCACCAGACTAATTTTTATCCAGCCCTTAAGGTTCAGGTTACATTTCAATAAGGTATTTCCTGACCACAGTAGCCCAAGGTAATTGGCATTAATTGTCTTGTCTACTGACACAGAATAGCTTGGAGGGGAAAGGCCCATGTCTTTACAGCATACATATCACAGTTTTCAGTCAGGGCAGGCATTTCTTTTAACGTTCTACTGAATAATAGGAGTAAACATCATGAAACTAAGAGATACTTATGTGTGTGGTATTATTATCATTTCTCTTTATGATAATAGCTTATTTGGCTATAAATCTCTTAATTTGCACAGCAGCAGGAGAATGCTCAAAAAAAGTGGATGGAAAGAAAGTCTTTTTTTCTCAGTCTCAGAAAGGTAGTAACAGTAGGAGTGAAAAGCAGAGCCCAGTGAAAACACACTCATCATTCAATATAAATATGACTAGTCTTTTCTTATTTCTTTTTTTCCCCCAATTTCTTTTTTTATCGTTTCTTAAATTCAAAAGAAATACTCGGCTGAAGAGGACACAGGAAAACTTCACTTGGTATGGAAGAGGGATTACAAGAGATTTTTAAAAAATCAACGATGAGTAAATTTTTTTTTTTCCATTTAACAACTTTATTTTGCATTTGGTCTAGCAAGGAAATGACAGAATGTTTCTGGGAGGTGGTAAACCAGAGCTCTCAGTAGCTTCCAATCGAAAATAAGTCAATGTTCACTCCACACCTTAGACTCCAGGTGTCTTCAGAAATGGCAACAACGGTGAAAACCTAAATTCTGACAGAGGCACAGAAAGTCAACATATGCCAAATACAGCTATGCACTAAGCTTTATGTGGTCAAGGACTTTGTGCATTCACTCAGCACTCTATACTCAACGTCTAAGACAATTCTCGACACATAATATGCCTTCTTGAGCATTTGGTGACTGAATGAATAATTATGAATTCATTTAAACTTCTGTGGCTGCAATTATTTTTATGATATTAAAATTCATGACAATTTATTGAGATTCTATAGGTGTTCTACATAGGATGTTATTATTTTTTTCTGTCTTTATAGTTGCAAACTGACCATGGGAAAACTTCTACTTTATATTATATTTTCTCTTCCCTTTTGTTAATCACATTGACTGCTTACCAATCATAGTAAGATGACAATGGACTTTAAGTATCCTTTGTGTACAAATGTCATATTTTCCCCATTAGCTTCTGTGGTTAATTTTTCATGAATTCTTCCTTCTTACAACGTAAATATTCTTGTTCAACGATCATTATAGAAAGCAGAGGGATGGGAGGAGAAAACAATCTTTTGTTCAAATCATCAAATTCTTAACACCAGCTCGAATCAAGAAAAGTATGATGTGTTAAGGAAATATATAAATGAAATAAAGAGAGCAAGGGAATTTAAAGAAAGGGTTCCATAATGAATGTTCTGGCAGGTTTTGTAGAAAGAAACAGCTGGGTCCTCATGGCAAGAAAACATAGTGGAACCTATTGTTAAAATATGGTGACGAGAGCTTTCAATATGTTCAAAAATATGGTCATTCAGTAAACATATGTTTCAAAGTGCCTGAAGATATTTAACAGGAAGATATAATGATCTGAAAGACTACACATTTATAAGTCAACAATAATAGCTATTTTTTAAATGCTACGTTTCATATAGGATTTAAGAAATTCAACATGGGGAATATTATCTCTCTGCTAGTAAATTTTGCTAAAATACTTTTTGCAATGACTATAAATTTTTTAAAGCAAAGGGTGAAATATTTTGGACTTTGATACCATTTAACTATGATGCAATGATCTGCATATTTTAGCAGTATAATGAAAAATGAGCAAAACAAATGTAATCTTACAAATGCCAAAGCTAATGATTGGGACACAAATATACAATGGAAACAGCATGGCTCAGTAACTAAGCAACAGATTAGAAAGCAGGGTTTAATATCAGTTCTGATTTTCCCCCCTGGGGTCTAGCTCTGTTTCTTGTTGGTAAGCTATTTAATATGTTAACTTATCCAGGTGAAGGGTTAAAATGGTGTAAATAAGCCAAAATAGCACATAACTTCCCATTATATTAACTTTTAAATTTTTTAGATTTCACATTTGAATGAGTTCTATGTTAGAGTATTACAAAACCTCACAATATATGATGAAACCACATACAAGACATCTAATATATTTTGGAAAGCAATGTCTTTCTACTACACTGCCCAAACCATCCTTGAAACAGCGCCACCTAGCTAAGTATTAACCTACATGGAAGAAGGTGTTTTCTTCTGTTGTCTCTGACTCTTTCAATTAAACAATCCCAATCTGAAAGAAAATATTATTTTCACAATGAGAAAAAAATATTCAAAATGTCTCCCTTTCCTGTTCTAGTCATAATAAAATGATGATGATGCCAGCAAGATAATTGTGGCAGAGAATGTGATAATGCCATTAAAATGTTATCAACAGTTTCTACAGATGACCACATGAACAGCCCTGTTTTTCAATTTCCCCATTTGAAAAATGTAAAAGAGAACAGATGAAAAACTCACTTATTGTGAAAAGTAACTAAAGATGTAGCCATTCAGATGCTAACAGAATGCCCCAAAACATTAACTCTTGTACTCGACTGCCAAAACCTTCATATCTCCACAAAACCTAAAATGCCTCAATATGATATTTGTAATCATGCTTTCTGGATACAACAGTGGTATTTCACAGCTTTTGCAAACGTCACTATTTGCTGCTGAGAATTGGAGTCATTGGACCATTTGGTGGATCCAGGCATTATTTCATGAGTGTTAACAATTTTAATTCAACATTATAAACTAACTTAATATGACCTAATATAAACTAATATTGCTTGGGTATATATTATATACTGATATATAGGGTCAACAACAGTGTGATATTTTAACTCCAGTTTCTGTCCTCTCTAAAAGATTATAGATGCAAAGTCTACATTACTCTAAAGGAACAAAACAGTAAAGTTAGAGAGAGTGGATTTGTTTTCTTTGTTAAATCTTATATTTTATTGTTTCATTCATTTCAGTGAATATATATATATGATACAAATCACTGAGCTTAAAGCAGATGTCAGGGTAAATGAAATGTAGCCACTTCAATGAAGGAACTCTCAGAGAAATACAGAGACAGACATTTAAACTAGTATGCATAATATAATGGATTAAATGCTACAATCAATTTTTTAAACTGTAGTGGAAACAGAGACGGGATAAGTAACTAGACATCAAGAAATGGGGTAAAGCTTCAAACAGGCAATTTTATTAACTCTTCTTATAGAATCCGAAAAGTCAGTACCAAGAAGATAAAGTTAGTAAACAACAACAACAAGAAATTCAAGATAAGAAGAGCAGTGTATGGGAAGGATATGATGTTAAGTTTTGATACTGTTTTGTTTCATTGTTATTTTTTCATAGGAAAAGAAGCAGAAAAAGCAAGAGAACCAAGAATGTGAACTGCAAGAGCTGACATAGAACTTCAGAAAGGAAAACCTTACAGAAAGACTAAAGGCCACATCTCAGACTGCCAAGGGACACTTTGTCCCGGAAACTGGCCATGTACCGAAACACAGGGTGAAGAAGTGGGGAAAGGACTTATGACAGAGCCATAACTAAGACGTAATTCATAATTAAGACATGACTCCCAACAGAAGGAGTTGATCCAGAAACTTTACCCTGACTTGTAGATGTTTCAAGCTGAGTGGCTCTGAAACACACTTTGGTAAATAACAAAGGCTCCAGAAATACAAAAGGTTATTCATAGAATAAGAATCTGAAATGTCAAACAGTAGAAAAGACTGTAAGGAACATTAAGAAAAATGAATTTTCCAAACATGTGTACTCTAAAAGTACATAATTCCAATGTTATTGTTTCTAATGGAACCTAAATTCCTTTGGTTCATACCTTGACAATTAGACTGTTTTAAAATTTTCACCAAGACCCTAGTGCTTCAATCATGAAAGCTCTAATTCTACAGAATTTGTAGCCTTAATTCTTGGCCATAGTTTGGAGCTGCCTCCCTTCGCCTGTCTGACCTCCTGGGTATCAGGTCAACCATACACAAGCTGGGGGCCAACCTCAGTGCAGAGCTTCCAGCGTGGCTCACGACAGGCTGCCAGAGTCCAATAAATATTGATTGATGGTAACAGAGACAGCATCATTCTTCTTAGATATGTTGTCACTCTGCCTACAGGAAATCACTGAGAGTCTGTGCTATTCAGGACAGTTTCCATGGCAGCAGAAATTAAAGGCCAGTGAACTTGAAGCTACACAAAATTCATGGGACAACATCACTCTGAACCTTGCATCATTCATGACTTTTTGTATTGTTTCAGCACAAGAAACAGATCCCAAATTTTCAATATGTATGCATTATGAACAGTAAAACGGTGTGGTGGCTATGCTATGTATTTCGTAGAATATAATCTTTTGAAGCTAAAGTATAGATTCTTGGAGTGAGGGAGAGTGAGGCACGTAGTCCCTTATCATGTTTTAGAGCTCTTGAAGCAGTGTTAGAGAGAACATGTCTAGCCTTTATGTTGGTCCACATATTTGCATGCCCTCAGGTTTGTAGTAGCTGATTTTACTGAGTGGATCTTGTTATAATCATTGAGCTACATTACTGGGGTTGAGATACTATCCTCTAAAAGGCACCTGCAACACTCACTTTCTTCCTAAACTTTCTGTCTCTATCATCTCAGATCTGTTTCCACTTGCTTATGCTTCCAGGGTGCTGACTCACTCCCCACTGTATTAATCAGGGGTCTCTAGAGAAACAGAACCAATAAGACATTGGTTCTGTTTCTGTTTTCAACCATTCACCCTGGCAGAGGGTAAATGTGTGTGTCTATGTGTGTGTGTATGTATAAATATATAAATATATATACACACGCACATATATATATATATGAAGAGATTTATTAGGAAGAATTACTGGCTCACATTATTATGGAGGATACAAAGTCCTCTGACCTGCCCTCCACAAAGTCCTCTGACCTGCCCAGGAAAGCTGGTGGTGTAGCTCTATCCAAATCCGAGGGCCTAAGAATCAGGGGAGTCTGTGGTGTAAGTCTCAGTCTGAGTACAGGAGAACATTGATGTTCCAGCTGAAGCAGGCAGGCAGGAAAAGGGGGTGAATTCTTCCTTCCTTCATTTTAGGTTCTGTTCGGTCCTCAAGAGATTTACTGATGCCCACCCACAGTGGGGAGAGCCATCTGCTTTCCTGAGTCCACCGATTCAAATCCTAATGCCACTGGGAAACACTTTTACAGACACATCCATAAACAATGGTTATCCAAATATCTGGGCACCCCATGGTCCAGTCAAGTTAACACATAAAATTAACTAGTGCACCAGCCTTCGCAACGGAGCATGTAGCTTCTCAGACTATCTGTGGTGAAGGAGCCACACCCCCACCCACTGTGTACTGATACTTGTGTAAAATACAATAAAGATGAGTCACTGAAACACTGACACAAAACAAAGACATACAAAATATTAGCCTCAATTTTTTATTATTAACATTAGATTCAATCACCCTGTTAAATTACAATAAATTTCTTACATTTGCAATTTCTATACTTATCTTGTCACAGACGGTAACAAAAATGTGTGGACAGGTGCTGGTCCACAGATCACACTTTGAGCAGGCTGACTTAGGTCAACTGTATTCTCTGGTCACTAGTGATTATTTCAGGGGTGCTCTTATGTCTTTTCCTAGTACCATACACCTGAATGTTGGGACTTCAGTTGGGAATGCTGGGACAATTATTTGCTAATAAGGATATCTAGACAAGGAATGCCATTTTAAAAGAGAAAAGCTGTTGTTTGACAATTTTATCAAAGCTTTATTAATTCATATCATAAAACTGGGGATGGAGGACATTCAGGGGCGCTTTGGTAAGGAGTGTCATGCGTTTGCGCAGTAATGACCCACGGTATCTGATTTGTTCCAGAAACTCCTTGGCAATTACACATGTTGGGGGTGGGGAAGCCTGTCCCCTGTATCTGTATAACTATGAGCTATTTAGGACTTAATGCTAACACTGCATTATGAGGTCAAGGGCAGAGGCCCCAACTGATAAATGTTTATGTCTCCTGGTTTCCAGAAGGAAATGTTTATTAAATGAAACCTTGACTGAGTGTGCATATCAAAGAGAGGAAAAAGTGGCACCTCTTGGCAGATTTATCCTCAGGGCAGGTTACCTACTCCTGCATCACTGAAAGAAGAACCAGGCCAGCTTGAAGGCTGCCTTACCCCTTCAAAAGAGATCAAGTAACAGCATTGGCCTTTGGTGTCAAATAAAGGGCTGCACAGTTTAAGAAAGATAGGAGAAGTTAGCATACCATTCAGAGGACCGCTGCCATGATGATAAAGAGTTTAGAAAAGAAGGTGTAGGAAAAGGGGTGGGGCAGAATATTGGGGTTATTTAAACCTGACAAGAAGAGCCTGAATAAAGTGTGACAGGTGGTTGATATTTGGACATTTGCAGAGGTGATTATGTAGAGCAGATCTTTTTAAGCCTTCTTTCTTTTTTTTTCTTTTCTTTTCTTTTTTTTTTGATGTCAAGGCATTCTTAGGAAAAGATCACATTTACATGGCCCATAGGATAATCAGGTGAGGCTGCTCAAGACTAGATTCTACCTTAAGGCTTTGATAATACTAAATCCTGCCCCCTGAAGGCCTGAGGAAGTCAATAGCTTAGCACACCATGACCTAGGCATGGCCTGGGGGAGTCACATACCTGTTACAAAATTGATGTAGTGGGCTGGGACTCTCTGTATTTTAGGTAGGGTTAGAAAAGGTGTGGAGAATATAATGAATGAACAATTGAAATAAAAGAAGGAAATGATCGATTCCTGGATTAGAAAATGCCAGATTCCTTTGTCAAAGGATGGGTGTGTGTATGGAACATGTCCCAAAGGTCTTTGTACAATTTAAACTTCACTAATTTCAGAAGAAAAATAAGTGCTATAAATTTACCCCGAGATCACTAGAAGTTTTAATTATGTATATTATTTTATACTTACTTTTGTTTTGTGGATATTGAATATTGAGCTATTAGGCTTAATTATGTAAGCCAGCCCTTCTGATTGAAAACAGTAAAGGCTGACTTTAAAACAAAAACACTTACTATTCAATAGTCATGAAACTAAATAAGTGTAGAAGAACTTTAGGTTTTTTTATATCTGGCTTAGGGAAAGGCAAAAAGCATTCTGTAGATAATATGACCTTGAGTATTTGTGTGATCCTGAGAGTATAAACATCTGGGTACAAGCAGAAATTCCAGGTAGTATTTCAGACTTTCAAGGTCCAAGTCAAGGGCTATGCAAAGTAACAGGGGACTCAGGTAATATATGGATTATGGATGAAACAAACAGAAAATTTCACCAAGGAAAATATATGTGATATGAAGAAAGGGTAGAGTTGGAAAATGGGAATGGCAGGGGAAGGCAGAAGGACCCCAAGAGCCCAGGAGGAGTGGAGGGACCTGCTGGGGTGGGGGGTAGGGAAGGGGCTGTGCCACACTTTCCTTTTGTTGTCCCCTCCCCCCTGCCCTCAAAAACCCTCTGTGACTCTCTTGTGCTCTGTGATGCAGGCCTGGGACTATAGCCAAGCCTGGGCACCCTCAGTACACAGTTGCTTCAGGCATCCCTGCTCTTCAGATCATGGAGACTATGCATTTTCTGAACAGCTACACTATCTACACTACATCATGGCCAAGCTTCAGCTCAACTATTTTGGATATGTGCCCCCAGTTCACATTTCTGGGTGGATTGGGGTTACTATTTCTATACCTGTGGTACTTGGTGATGAAATCTCTTTTGTCAACAGTCTGAGAAAATATAGAAGTCCAAAAGGTAAGGAACACCCAAGAGAGATTCTTTATTGTTGTCTCCCATTCCTATTTGCACATTTGTAGGTGAGTTTGGTTGGCTTAGAGGTTGATAGGACATCACTCTTCTAGGGGAAGAGGTTGGGTGGGGCTGGGGCTCAGGAGGATGAAGGTTTCCATCTCAGGCTCATGGGCTACCTATCTGGGTGTGGTGGAGAGTTCCCAGATAAAACCCTAAGCACAGTGATTTCATGGTCCTGGATTGGCGTATTTAGAAAGTGTAGGTTCTCTGAAGAAGAACAGTCTCTCCTGACACTTGATGTTGAGTCACATTCTCATGTCAGGTATCACTCAACCAAGCCTTCCTTGGTGTTGGGCTGATGAGGAGAGCAATTTCGAGAGACTCCAAGCTCTGCCCCAGGATGCAGGGTCCTCTGAGGAGGAGATGTGACTGTTGGCTTCTGATTCTGTGTCCTCCTGGAGCATAGGACTTCTGAGAACATCAAGTAGGGATTTTACATCCTCTGAGTTTTTCAAAGAAGAAAAAATTGGAAATATTTTATCACTTTTAAAAATTGATAAAAGGAACACATTTCTATTAATTAAAATGGATAATCATATTATCCATGGATAATGAATGTGTGAGCTTCCTAGAGAAGAAGAGTGAGAGAAGTGAGTCCCAGCCTCTTACTCTTTTCTTTTTGTTCTCAGCATCCAGGCAGAGGCAAGAGGAGAAGGAGAGGTACAAAACTGAAAGATAAGGTTCTGTCTGTGTGACCCAAGCTTTCCAAGGGTGAGCTTTCCTCTTCTTTCTATGAGGTCCCGGGTCCATGATCCCTGAGGATGTCAGTTGCTAGATACAGTCTCCCCGATAAAACAGAGCTCTCAGAGGAGAACTCATGGAAAGGCAGTGGGACCTGAGACACTTTTAGGGTCCCTGATTTGCCCATCTGTGGGCATGATGGAGTAGAGTGATGGACCTGGGCAATAGGTGTTGCCCAATAGGTGGCCATGTGAGATGTTGAGGAAGGATTACCAATTGGTTTGGAGTCAGGACTTCTGTCTCCTGACTTTACGTAAGTACATGGTCTTCCTGAGTGCTCAGATTTCTCTTTGAGGTGACCACTGATGCCTGTGCTTCATGTGGTAGTTTTCAACATCATGTGTGATAATGTCTGTAAAAGTACTTTATAAATGAGGCCACAGATACATTGAACCTCATTAATATTATTGTTGACCATTTGACCTTGTCTGCTGATTTGGGGGCCCATCAGAGACTAATATCCCAATGGTCTCCCATACAGGGACTCCTGTAC
>VSMD01098699.1:0-102604 GCA_008750895.1 Mirza zaza
CCAAAGAATTTGGGGTGGAAGGAAATGTCCAGGCGGTAGGATCCCATAGGAACGACTGTGTGTTCCCATCTCGAGCGGTGTCTGTTGCGGGTTTGTGTGGGGCGTGCCCCGGGGAGCTGCAGCAGGGGCACCCTCCAAAGCGGGGTCACTGCGGGTGGCCGTTGGTGTGGTCTCAGGTCCCACCCCGGCTCCTTTCACTGCTGCCTGTTGAGTTCCCTGGAGCATTTCTGGCCCGCCCTTGTACCCTCGTGAGTCTGTACTCACAGTTAGCCTCTCTTAAGAATAATTTTTCTCACCCTGGGAGGCCGAGTCCGGTGGGTCGCTCAAGGTCAGGAGTTCGAAACCAGCCTGAGCAAGAGTGAGACCCTGTCTCTACTAAAAATAGAAAGAAATTAATTGGCCAACTAAAAATATATAGAAAAAATTAGCCGGGCATGGTGGCGCATGCCTGTAGTCCCAGCTACTCTGGAGGCTGAGGCAGGAGGATCACTTGAGCCTAGGAGTTTGAGGTTGCTGTGAGCTAGGCTGATGCTATAGCACTGTAGCCAGGGCAACAGAGTGGGACTCTGTTTCAAAAAAAGAAAAAAATAAATAATTTTTCTTTATTTCTTTGCCAGTGAGAACTATCTGATCCGTTGGGGCAGTAACGGGATGCCTAAGGAAATAGAGAAACTCAACAACCTCCAAGCCGTGTTCACTGTAAGTCCTGCCTTCTGCCGAGTCGTTTTCCTTCTTTAGGGTGGGAGCAGATTCACATCATGAATAGAGGAAAACATGAAAGATGGAAAGAAACATCATCCTAATCCCCTGCAGGAATAACCGACTCATTTATTCGACAGATATTTATTGCATGCCTAGTAGGTGCCGGGCACTGGGTTAGGCACTCGAGGTACATCTGTGAACAAATTGGGGGTGGGGGAAGAACCCTGTTCTCGATCAGCTTTTGTCCCTATGGGGAAGACAGATAATAAACAAAAATCAAATCGATGAGAGAATAACGTAGAGTGTTAGACGTCATAAGTGCTTTGAGGGACTAGTGTGATCCGGGTTGGCAGAGGGGTGCTGTTTTAAGTAGGTTGGTCAGGGCAGGCCTCTGTGAGAAGGAGCCTTTTGAGCTACAGCGTGACGTTGATTAGAGTGAGCTGCACAGCTAATTGGGGGTGGGAGGAGAAGTTTCTAGAAGGGGTTACAGGTGGGGCAAAGGCAGGATCTAGCCTGGTTTTGCGAGCATGTATTGAGTGAGCTTTTCCTCTCCCTCAAAGTGCTGCTACTTGTGGCTCAGAGCAAGGAAACGATCGGACTATGGTTTGTGGGGTGAGGGGGGCAAGGTGACTCTCTTGGAACAGGAACCTAGGACATCAGTTCTTAAAATGCTCCAGAGCTGCTGCCCCGCCCTGAGAAACCTTGGTGGGCAGGGATCACTCCCTCCCGTGTGGCCTGAAGGGGACACTCGCCCTCAGTTTCCTTCCCTCCTTGAGGCCACATGTGTGTCTTTGCTCCTCCTGCTGTTCCTCTCAGGGCAGAGTCTAGGGTGATGCGCCAAAGGAAGTGACAGGGAGGAGCATGGCTTTACTTTTACTCCTCTGTGAGCATCCCACCCCCGGACAAGCCTGGGGCATCCCTGTCCCTGTACGGAGCCACCTGTGTCTTCGCCACCCGGTACTGCAGGCAGCAAGGCTCCTAGAACTCTCTCTGCCCCTCCAGCACACACAGCATTTCCTCAGTTCTAAGCTAGGTGGGTTTTTCCCCAAAATTAAAAGGCATTTATCAGTCGCATGGGTATATTTACAAAAACACATTGCAAGGGGTGTTATTGACTCTTTGGTCCATCTTCTAATCAATCCCGTTTAGAATAGCTGCACTTCCTCCCCTCCCCCCAGTTAGGACCATCTTGTATGTAAATTTCAGGTCCTGCCTTTTCTATTAAATAAAATGTGATGACCATGTCATCACATTGTATAAACTTCATTTATAAACGATCACGTATCATTTAGTAGTACATTATCCGCAGTATCGCTTTCCACAGTTTTAGTTACCTGCAGTCAACCATGGTCCAACCATATTAAATGGAAAATTCCAGAAACAAACAATTTATGTGTCTTAAAAATGCACACCGTTTTGAGTAGCGTGATGAAATCTTGAGCCGTCCTGGCCCTGAGCTGCAAGGCCTCCCTGCCCGTTAGTCACTTAGGAGCCATCTCAGCGGTCACATTGACTGTCCAACATCACAGTGCCGTTGTCCACGTCACCCTTATGGTACCTAAATATGGCACTGACGGGCAAGAGGAGTGAGCTGGCCATTCCGATGTGCCAAAGGGAAGCTGTAAAGTGCTTCCTTTAAGGAAAAGGTGAAAGTTTGTCATACGTGTGTCTGTGTAGGAAAGAACATGGTACGTGTAGGGTAAGGTATTGTCTGTGGTTTTAAACATCCCCTGGGTCTTGGAACACACCCACCTTGGCTCAGGGAGGGCTACTGTATCAGTGTTCCGCAGCTTATGTAATTGGTTACCTGGAGTCTTTATTTTTTTATTAACAAAAGCCTTGCAGAACCTAGAATAGAAATTCAGGATAAATGTTATCATCACTATATATCCCTGTCTTAGAGACATGAGTTAAGTACATTACAGGGGATGGATTTGGAGTGATTGCTTTAAAAGTAATTCTTGATTCAGTAACTAGGCCTCGGGCAGCTGTTTCACAAAAACAATTTGGGATCTGATTAAATTATTTCTGATGTTAAATTGAATGAGATGCGTGAGCTCATTCCTGGGTTTACTCACCCATCCTGAAGAGTACGAAGTAGTATTCTAAGAATATTAGCCACACACAAAAAGACGTTTCTACACATCTCTGATTATTCAACATGTACATAGATATTCTCGATGGACACCTCTCATAAATCAGGTGAACAATTACAGAAAGCAGGGCCTGTGTTACACTTGCCTCTCAGGATTGTTTGGAAGACGAGATGAAAAGTCGCAGACTTGTGCCTACTCAATAAATGTCAGCGTTAGGCAGGTTTTTATTTCATTTGACACTGAAATGCATCCTGTACTGAGATACTGTCCCGGACGGCTGTACAGTAGCAGCAATGACTGTCCTGATTTTTCAATACCCTACTTAGCTTGATCAACTAGAAACTTTAGATCGACTATGATCTGATTTGTAAATTTGAAGTAAGAGCTGGGGAACAAAAAAAGTGCTTTTTTTATGAACACAAAATCATTTTCTCTGTTGCCGTGGTAGTTCTTGGATGGACGTGGGGAAGGGAGGAGTCGTTCTGGCTCTTCGGCATTGAGGACTGTGCTCTGAATGGAATTTTGTTGTAGGGTACAAAGGAGAGAAAGACGCGGGTGGCAGCTTGACTCAGCCCAGCCCCCTTTCTCGCACGTTCTCTGCCCTTGCAGGACCTCAGCAGCACGGACCTCATCCGGCCGCGCATCAGCCTCGTGTGCCAGATCGTCCGCGTGGGCCACATGGAGCTGAAGGAGGGCAAGAAGCACACCTGTGGGCTCCGGAGACCTTTTGGGGTTGCAGGTACGAGAAACGTCCAGAGCTGAATGTGAAAGGTGCAGCCCCTGTGGTGTGGAAAACAGGATGACGGTTCCTCAACGCATTAAACGTGGAACTGCCGGATGACCCGGTAGCCCCACTTCAGAAGAATTGAAAGCAGGGTCTTGAGGAGGTGTTCGTGGCAACATTATTCACAGTAGCCAAAAGGCAGAAGCAACCCAATACATGAACCCATCAGCACATGAATGGATAAACAGAATGTGGCGTATATTATATGTATATTGTAATATTCCTTCCCTTAAAAAGGAAATTCTGGCATGTACTGTAACACAGGTGAACCTTGAAGACATTATGCTAAGTAAAATAAGCTAGCCACAAAATGACAAATATTATACGCAGCTACAAGAGTCAAATTTATGGAGAAAAAGTAGAATGGGGGTTGCCAGGGCCTGGGGGAGAGGAATAAGGGGTTAGTGTCTAACAGGGACAGAGTTTCAGCTTGGGAAGATAAGAAAGTTCTGGAGATGGATGGTGGGGGTAGATGGTTGCACATCAGTGTGAATGTACTTAATGCCGCCGAACTGTACACTTGAAAATAGTCAAGATGGTAGATTATATGTTCTGTGTGCTTTGCCACAATTTTAACAATTAGAAGAAAGGGAACGAGGAAAGGGAAAAGAAGGGGAGGGAGGGCAGGCCTGCCCAGGGATAGTGAGAGACAGGTCACATTGTCATCGTTGGCATTAGGCACATGGCATTTGCTGCCTGGGACTGCCAGCTTTCTGTTGGATTCTGTGTCTTTACGTAGCTCATGTACCTTTCCTTCTTCCTTGGTGTCCGGCATGGTGTCTTATACACAGCAGAACCTCAGACATGACTGCTGGGATTCCCCTGCCTCCATCTGCATATTGAGTTTAGTGGCAGAAAAAACTCTCTGGCAAGTGGTTTGCCTGTCTAGGAAATTTACTCTTGGAAGGCAACGTTGTGTTAACTTCTGAATGCTTTCAGAGAGGGTCCTTGGCCTACACCAGGCCCCAGAACCTTCCAAGAGGTCCTGTATCTTCCCCAGTAGTTTGTGCAATTGAGGAAATAGATTCTTTGTCTTGTCTTGACATGTTGGTCACCGATAGCTTGACAGCTATGAAATGTCATAATTCTGCTCCTCGAACAAGGGCCCTGATGCTCCATGTTCTCAGGGTCGGTCCTGTGGGGTGTGTGGAGGACGAGGTGGCCTCTGTCTCCCATGGGCCTTGCTATGTCCTGCACCCCTTGGCTGCCCTGGGGCCCACATGCTGCTCCAGCTCCGACCAGAGGGGACAGCATTACTTCTTTACAGAGAATTAAAATGACATCTCAGAGAAGGCAAGGAGCTCTGGGCCAGGACTGTTTAGCCACCTATAGGACAATTTATTTATTGTTCCATCAAAGGAGGTAGGTAGGGCATGTTCAAGGTCTTCGTCATTCAAAATGGGCCAGAGAGACTCAACCTTGAAGCTTTTGCTTCCTTCTCTATTTCAGGATGTGCGTGTGTGTGTGTGTTTTCGGGGTGTTGAACATTGTAGGGAGGGAGAGGAGACTAATTTTCTCTGAGCCTTGATGTCAGGCAACCAGACAATGGCATTGACAAATGAACTGCCTATTTGGGAGGTCAAATAAAAATTTCTCTGCATTTTTTTTTTTTTTGGTGCAATTCTTGCAGGGTTCCATGACAGGCTGACAGCACATTGAACGTGCTATCCAGCTTTCTGCATCATCTTCTCACCCACATTATTATGTTCCAAACCTTCTGCGCTGTCTGAGTTACTTTCAAGAAGGCATTTCTTTCCTTACCTTTCTTTTTCATTATGAGTGTTGTCTCAGATAGCCATATTTCTTTTTAATCTCAAAGCAGGATATCTGGGGAGTGGAATGTTCATATGTGTTTTATGGCCAGACTGTAATTTATTAACCCAGGAATCACCTAGTGCCGGGAGCCCTGCCTAATTTTAGCAGCTTCAGGGTGGCCCACTTACTAATTCTCTAGACAGCAGGGCATAGTGGCATGTGCTTTGGCTCTGTAATCACCGTTGGGTGCATACCCTGGCTTAGGGCAAGACTTCAAGACTTAGGGAAAGTTCTTTAAACTTCCTGTGCCTCAATTTCCTCATCTCTCAAACTGGGGCTGAGATATATGTATAAATAGGATAGCGCATGTAGTAGGCTTGGAACAGTGCCTTACTATTAAGTGCTGTTCTCATGTGCAGAGGAGCCAATCGCTGTATGATCTGTTTTGTGCTACTGGTGACCCGGCTTTTGTGGAAACCAAGTGGGAATATGTCCAATCAAAGAGACCGTTGGCCACTTCCAGTCTTGAGTTTCTCTCTCTAGGTTGTTTTCTGACACTCCTACCAAAAATATATGTTCTCCGTGGCTTTGAATGCAGGCTTACTAAAAAGTAATCCGGTGTCAAATTTCCCAAGAATGCAGCAACTCTATCTTACAGAATCTTTAAAGTGGATAGTCTGCAGTCTTGATCCAGTTAAATTCAGGCCTTTTCCAAGTACCTTTTGCTGGGCTGGATACACTGGAAATCATCGTGGGCAAAGAAATAAAAGAAACATCCCTGCTTGGTTGGTGTCTTTTTTGCCGTGGTGTTTTGTGTCTGCTGGTCCTGTCCTTTCCCGTAGTAACTTGCTGAAGCATGAAGCAATTACTTTCTTTAATTGCGTTTATCTCTTTCCTAGTGATGGATATTACTGATATCATACACGGGAAGGTGGACGATGAAGAAAAGCAGCATTTTATTCCCTTTCAGCAGTAAGTACTTTGGCACTTCTCCCAGGTGACTTGAGACCCGAATTAGCCGTCTGGGTGGTGTGTTATCACAGAACTAGGTGCGGGGAGTCATTTTCCTGGTTAGGGAAGATTGTCAGATAGGAGCTGGACAGAAGACTCTCTTCAAAGTCCTTTACGTTGGACTCATTTAAGATGGTAAACTGAACTTCCCCGATTCTACAGAGATGACCAGAGGAATATATTAATCAAAACAAAAGGCACAGGTCTGCCTGTCCTGGAATCCTGAGAATGGTGCCATTTTGGTGTCAGAAGTGCCGGAGTGTATACGGAACAGGTGTCACAGAAGGCAAGGAATCACGTGGGATAGCACAGGGCTTCTCCAACTGTGTCGTGCATGCGAATCGCATGGGTCTTGCTAGAATAAAGAATTTGATTTAGTAGGTCTGTGTCTAACTATATTCCAGTGGGTTACTGGTGCTGCTGGTCAGGGACCCACACTAAGCAGGGACCCTCCTAAGCAAGTTAGGAGGTAAAGGAGTAAAGAGCCGATGAACGCATGGGTTAGAGTTCTTGCAAGTCGGGGAACAGCCAGCCTGGCAGTGCATGAAAGGGTCCCCCATACTGAGCTTCAGGAGCTGGAGCCCTGGGTGGGCCACTGGGGAGCCGTTGGGAGCAAATCTCAGTCCTTGTAACCGTGGGGCACAAGTGTGACTGGCTACAGCACCAGCGCAGGGGGTGGTGGCCTGGCAGCCACTGGAATCATTACCAGAACTGACCCCATCCTGTGCATATATAATGTATTGTATATGTATATGTGTGTTAATATTGTTATATATACACATTTACATAGTAGGAGCAGCATTCGTGGATATACCTGAAACATACATCTTTATATTTGTTTTCACCTTCACGGTGGGTTTCTTTTTTTGGTTATGTCCCCCCCACGCCCCCTGCTTAATTTCTGAACCCCAGCTCTCCTCAGCAGCCACATCGCCACAGTGTGAGCCCTGGGACTGTCCCCGCTGTGAAATAATACGTGCTTTGAGTCCCCGACAGACCCAGCCCTAATTTCATCGCTGCTCCCCCTGCAGCCACAGCAAAGCGTTCACGATGCACATGGCAGCCTCTGGCATTTGACTCCTAAGATTCATAACCTACTTCGTAACCTCTATTTCATAACCTACTTCAAAAACTTTATGGCGTTTTCCTCTAGGAGGGTTTTGTATGTGTATGTTGGAAATCCATGTAGAGAGAGTCATTTGGAAAGAAAAAAACAACATCTCAGACTAGAGAGCGGTCCCATTTTGCAGCCACACATGCAGTGTGTGTTACTGTCAGGGTGCCAGGAGCCCTGCAGAGAAAGCTGGTCTGCATGTGGCGGGCGCAGAAGACAGGGGACTATTGTCCAGGCAGATCTGCGGTTACTGAGAGCGTGTCTGCCGTCTGTAGAATGGGGGCTGCATTGGTTCTTGGATCACCCTTTCTGAGCCTCGGCCTGACGTGAGCATTCGTGGAGCTTGTTGCCAGCACCCCTGCCATCGCAGTCCTGGATGTAGTTTGTCACCACGTGGAAATCTAAGAACACCCACTAGACCCCTGGCATGTACACTGCTCTCATCCTTGGAGTGTCAGCGCCGCTGCATGGGATCCTGAAAAGGCATGTGCCCCACAGGGCACAGGAGCCTGACTCCTGTCTAATGAGGAAACTGAGGCCTGGAGGGAGACTCTTGCAGAGCTAACCATCAAGTAGAAGTGGAAGTGGAAGCTCAGCTTCCTGTCCTTCTTAAATCCCATTACAGCAGCCTCTTCTACCTCCAAAAGAGCATGGAGCATTGCCTGTGATTTTAGCTGTTAACATTTGGCTTTCAGTTTTGTTTACTGTTGGGTTTGTTTATATTTTTTGTCTCTTTGCCTCAAGTCATTTCCAAGATGAATTTAAGATAGATGCCCAGTGGAAAAAATAAAGGAAAGATGGAAAGAGTCTATCAGGGGTTGTGCTGCAGAGACTTCCTTTCCCTCCTCACCCCTGATTTCTGCCTTTCCCAGGATTGCAATGGAAACCTACATCCGCCAGAGGCAGCTCATCATGTCGCCCTTGATAACGTCGCATGTGATCGGGGAGAATGAGCCACTCACTTCGGTCTTAAACAAAGTGATAGCAGCGAAGGAAGTGAATCACAAAGGACAAGGTACACAGCCCGGTGGCCCTGTCTTACTGAGCTGGGAGGGGACTTTGCTTGGAGGGGGGCATGCAGAGCTGGGTCCTTGGACTCCTGCCCTTGCGTTATCTTTCTCTGATACCAGTCTCTGTGGGGCCCGCCCACCGCTCTTCCTATCAAAGGCTTTCAGTACTCGAAGAACATTGAGATACGCCCAGTGGTGACTTGGATCACAGTTGTATCTAGTAAATTCTGTGGAACAAAAAAATTTTTTTTGAGACAGAGTCTCACTCTTTTGCCCTTAGTAGAGTGCCGTGGCATTAGCCTAGCTCACAGCAACCGTAAACTCCTGGGTTTCAGTGATCCTCCTGCCTCAGCCTCCTAAGTAGCTGGGACTACAGGCATGCACCACCATGCCTTTTAAATGTCTTCTGAGTTTTGAATGTCTTTGCCTTTTCTACATATAGTTTTAGTTGTCTAGCCAATTTCTTTCTATTTTTAGTAGAGACAGGGTCTCGCTCTTGCTCAGGCTGGTCTCCAACTCCTGAGCTGAAGCGATCCTCCCGCCTCGGCCTCCCAGAGTACTAGGATTACAGGCATATGGAACAAGTTTTTACCCCCTGAATCTTTCCTCAGTTTTGTCTACCCTTCATTCCTGATGCTGACTCCAGGTGAACACACAAAGAAAAAGAGATTTAAGAATAATTATATTCCACTCTGAATAGGTTTATCCCAGTACATGTCCTGAATTTGAGAGGAAGAAAAGTAATATGAATTAATATGAAGGAAAGTAATGTGAATCTAAATATAAAATAATGCAGAACTTTTTAAGTTGTTTTTATTACCTCTACATAACATTCTGTTGATACAGTTTTAACTAAGAGAAGTTCTGCTTATTGAAATTGCATTTTAAGTCAAATGGAATCTGAAAACAAATAACTAAATATGTTTCAGGTTTTTTGGCGCTCTTAAACCTAAGAATATAATTTCAGTTACAGTGGAAAACTCTCATACTAAATATATTATTATATGTGTTTTTTTTTTTTTAAACAAAACTGGAAAAAAAGTCCTTGTTGCTTGACAAAACAAGCACTTTCCAGCTGTTTTTATGTTCTTTGCAAATATTTTTTGTGGCTGCATAATATTCTGTTGTTTAGGTGTAGGAAAATTGAATCCCTTACATAAACACTTAAGTATTTTCTAATATTTCACAATTATAAATTTAAATAACGCTGTGACTATCTTTGTTCATACAACTTTTTCAATATTTAGGACTACCTCCTCAAGAAAATTCTTGGAAGTAACATTTCTGGGTCACATGATAAAAACAAGCTTAACACATTAACTGCCATACTAGAAGAAAAAAATTTTTCCCTGGGGCCATGACATTTTATTAAAACAAATGATCCTTTCTAATTTGTTATTTTTTTTATTGTTTTCTGTGCATGAGTTATATACAATTGAATCCACAATTTTAGAATTGTCAATATTAATTATAACAATAAGAACATCAACAAGTAAGATTTTCACAAACCAACTGCAGGGTTTTGCTTCATGTGACCCTGGCTCAAAACTAGCCTGAGTTAAATACATCTCACATGGCAGTCAGTGTGTTAATCCCATAGATGTACACATTGCCAGGTTGCTTGCCATAGACGTCTACCAGTGGGTACTAATCACCACATCTGAGTGTTCATCCAACTGTACTCTTGCTCACTTTGTGGACTGAGTTTTGAATGTCTTTACCTGTCCAAAGGTAAAACGTGGACTCCCTTAGTTCTTTTGCATTTTAAGAAAGACTTGAAAGTGAATTAATCTAGCCTTAATATATATTTATGAGTTTCTTAAAATTTTCCTTCTGAGATTATATGAGCTCTTTATGTAATGAGGATAATAATCTTTCTTATTTAAGACACATATTTTTGCAGTTTTTGGTTTGCCAAACATTTATGAGCTTCTTTTACTTCCATGTGAGTTGTCTGTTCATGTCCTGTTTATTTGTGAGAATCTTAGTGTTTTTCTTTTAATGGATATAAATTCACAATTTCTTATGTTACCATTTTGTAGTATGCTTTTTACTTTATGTATATTAAAATATTTTAGTTTGTATATAGATAATTCTTTTACTTTTATAAATTTTTTCATTTGTTTCTCTCTTTAGAAAAGTGGTTTATTCTCAGAGGTTTAATAACTGTATATGTAATTTTTCTTTTAATTTTGTATTTTTCCTACTTATGTTAGGAATTTATTTTAATGAAAATACGAGGTGTGAAATTAAATTCTGCTTTGAGAAGCAAGAAAATGATCCCAGCACATTTATGAAATTGGATTTTTTATGATTTGTTATATTTCTTTTGCCATATATTAAATTGCTATATATTACAGTATTTAATTTCATTGTTTTATGTATCTTTTTAATCACTAGTATCATACATTGCATTGTAGCTTTAAAATCTATTTTGGTGTGTGATAGGGCCTATTTCTACTTATTTTTCCCCCAGAATAAACATCTTTTCACATCTCTGTCAAATTCTCAAGCCCTGTTGTGATTTTGATGGGAGTGTCATTAAAATTTTATGTTAACTGGGGAAGGATTTATGTCTTTCTAATAAGGTATCTGGTTATTACTATACAACTTACATGTTTTTCTCAACACTTACGCATATGTGTTATATAGGTCACACAAAGAACTAAAAGTTGATCCTTTGTTTCTTTAAAGGTCTTTGGGTGTCCTTGAAGCTGTTGCCAGGTGACCTGACACAGGTCCAGAAGAATTTTTCACACTTGGTTGATAGATCAACAGCAATAGCCCGGAAAATGGGCTTTCCGGAAATAATACTGCCAGGTAAACAGTTTTTACTCACCTGTTTGCTTCCTCCCAGACAGCAGTCACTTCTAATTGGACACTTGAGGCCACTTGGATCCATAAGATTTGGTCATTTATGTTCCATGGAACCAAAACAGTGGGACATGCTAACAGGGTTGCTTGCGGTCCCTAAAAAAAGCTACCCAGCGTACAAGCCCAAGATGATGCTTTTAAACATCACTCAGGATTTTCTACTCACTCTCTTTTCCTTTATACTCCGCGCAAACACTCCCAAATAGCACAGGGTCTTAGTCCAGGAGACGAATATGCTTCGTTTGCATGTCCCTTTTCTCACGATGACATTCCAGCATGTGGGCTCCTTGCTCTGCCCAATCTCGGGGGGACCCCCTGCTCCTTTCCCTTAAGGTCCCATGGAGCTCTGGCTCTCCGCATTCTTGGTGGGGACAAGAATGTAAACATTCTCTAGTTTCTTGCTTTAGGTTCATCTTTTCTGCCATCATATGTGGGTGATCTATATACATGTTCTCTTGAATTCACTGACTTCACCCACTTAAGTTCTTAATCTTCATGCTAGTCAAAGAAAATTAGTCCCTCGATGAACTTTATATATATTAGTATAAACTAACTGATATGAATAAAAATTCTAGAAAGCCAACTATGCCATGTTAGAGAAATTCTGGAAAACCAACTTATCTATTGCATGAAGAACTCAGGTTCTTTTCAAATAATACAAAATCTTATTCCTCCTTTGGGAAATTAAGGGACAATAATAATTTATTGCTACACACATTATCTGCATGTAGTGGATATTAAATGAATATTTGTGGAATTAATGAATAAAAGTTATAAAATGAGATTTTCTTGCTCTTAAAAAAGATAGTTCTTTGCTTATTTCATCCATTTCAGAGCTATTTTACTCTAAGACACATTCACCAACATTCTGAGAAAATGTTTTGTCTTGAGGGATGAGATAAAGTGAGAATGGCTATTGGGAACAAAAATACAATTAGATAGAATAAGATCTAGAAATTGGTAGCAAAATAGGGTAAATATAGTTAACAGTAATTTACTGTATATTTTAAACTAATTAGGAGAATGGAATTAAAATGTTCTTAACACAATGAAATGATAAAGGCTTGAGGTGATGGATACCCCAATTGCCCTGATTTGATCATGACACATTGTATGCGTGTATCAAAACGTCATGTGCACCCCCATAAATATATACAACTATTATGGACCCATAATTAAAAATAAAAATTTTAAAAAGTAGCAATGCAGGAAAAAAATAACTATTGGTAATATTCCCTAACTGAAGGCAGTTTTAACTGCTATAGCAAGATAGGAACCTGAAAAAACAGAGAAATATATTCTTTGGGCAAGGTGCATTTCTCTTTGAAATCTGGCGTGGTGTGCGTGGAAAGGTAAAATGAGGTAAGCTGAAAAGAGATATATGCATAAAAGATTTTCGTCGTATGAATAGTTCATTATAAAGCCAGACCATTTCATATTTTATTTATCTTCTGTGTTGTCTTATTACATTTTGAGGCTTCAAAATGTCATCTCTCAGTAACACTCATGGGATGGGTTGTCATGTTGCAGGAGACGTCCGGAATGATATTTATGTCACCCTCATCCACGGCGAGTTTGACAAAGGGAAAAAGAAGACGCCGAAGAACGTGGAGGTGACCATGTCTGTGCACGACGAGGACGGCAAGGTGTTGGAGGTAGGCGGGGTCGCCCGGAAATCCCGCTGTAGTCACCCCCGTCTTTACGATAACCATAGACTTTTGGCCTTATTTTAATTTCTTCTCCACATCGGGGTGGGTTTGGTTTTTCACAAGGAAAGAAATAATAAAACCTGTTAAACTTGTGGTTAGCCATGACCAGTTTTACCAAGGAGGCCATTGAGATACTTATTTTTAAGTGTCCACACGGTGCTAGGACATAACTCGAGCCACGAGTAATTTCACGTGTGTGCTTCCTACGCGGAGGTGCTTTGTCATTGCCAAGTCACTCACCCACCTTCAAGCTTGATCGGCTCCCCTGGGGCTGAGCGAAGTGGCCCGAGTGCTCCAAAGGCGCAGGGAGGCACATTTCTTCTCCTGAGTGAGCGGACCCGAAGGAGACGTGTCCATCAGAGGCTGTGAAACCAGACAAGCCCTTGGGTGGAAGTCAGCTACCACTGCTCTTTAGTTTTAACGACCAGGAAACTGCAGAAAACCCAAAAGGGATGAGTTCGTTTCTCTGGGAAACATGGCAGTTAGTGGCAGAGCTGGGGGAGGATCCGGGTCTCCTGATTTCTGGTCCAGAGCTCCTCCAAGTCTGGTGGCTTTCTGTCTGCACAGGGACATAAGTCCTGATTCTGACATCGGAGAGGACGACTAGCAGGGCATGGTCGCAGGAGGCCTCCATGGCCACGACGGAAATCTGGCTCCTCTGGTATGAGCCACAGTTGCCTGCTTTGGAATCCAAGGATCAAGCTCTTGCTTCATCCAATCCCCCAAGTGTCCTATTACGTCAGCACTTAGGGAGCGATGAAGTATAGTCCCACCATGTCCCATGGATGTTCTCATCTTTGAAGGAAACACACATCCAAATGGTTTACAAAGTCAGGTGGAATTCTGTGTTAGAGAGGTAAACAGAAGGCATGGCCCACTGTATGGAAATGTTTTATTTATTTATATTTATTTTTTTGAGACAGTCTCTCACTCTGTCACCTGGGCTAGAGTGCCATGGCATCAGCCTAGCTCACAGCAACCTCAAACTCCTGGGTTCAAGCAATCCTCCTGCCTCAGCCTCCCAGGTAGCTGGGACTATAGGCATGTGCACCACCACACCTGGCTAAGTTTTCCATTTTTAGTAGAGATGGGGTCTTGCTCTTGCTCAGGCTGGTCTCCAGCTCCTGACCACCTCAAGCAATCCTCCCTCCTCGGCCTCCCAGAGTGCTAGGATTGATTACAGGCGTGAGCCACCACACCCAGCTGGGAGTGTTATTCTTACCATTGATAAGAGCCCTCAAACCCGATGAGCTCATTTCAAGTGTACGTCTTCTCCTGGCTGGTGATTGCATAGCTTTGCCAACTAGCTTGGAAGTGCCCCATGGAGTCCTGGTTCTACTGCACTAACTGGTTCATTCCTGGGAAAGAATGCATCCCTGAGTTTGGGTGACTGTGGCGTACCCACACACCAACCCCCCAAAGCGGAATGTGGACAGGAAGGAGAAACCCCTTCCCCCAGACAGTGGCACATCTGCACAGGTGACCTAACTGTAGTCACCGTCACCAGGCCACCTGTTCCCTGAGAGAGAAAAGAAGAGGAAGGAATCGGGAGTGCATGACTTGGGATAGAAGACAGAGAAGTTATAGGAAAGACAGTGTATTCTGATGGTGCTGGGTGTCCTATAACTGCTACCAGATGTATACACTCAGCTCGTCAAATGAAGTGGTAGAAATTCTCTACTCTTCACCCCAAGTTTAGCTTAGAGATGCGGGCATAGGGTATACGTGGACATGTTGGAGGATAAGGGAGTCATGCATGCTGTGTGGAGTCCTTTTATTTTTCTGAACAAAATTGTCCCCTCTTCATTTTCTCTTTCCATCCAAAGAAAGCAATTCATCCTGGTGCGGGATACGAAGGCATTTCAGAGTACAAATCGGTCGTCTATTACCAAGTCAAGCAGCCCTGTTGGTATGAGACTGTCAAGGTGAGAGTGAGTCTTGGGTCACCCCTGTCATCTGTTAAACCACGTTTAGATTCCTGTCTTCTTTTTACCCCCAAATCATTCCTACTTCCCCCTGATGTTTTAGGTAAGTTGCCAATGGTGTGCAGTAAGAAATTATTGTAATTATAGTTCTGTAGAAGAGCATGCATCTTTAATAAACTCAGCATCCTTCAGTAACATTCTCATTCATAAAACGTACAGAAGTTTGAATAGAGAAACTTACAGTTGTCCTGATGTAATAGGCTACCAAGATGGTCCAAAATCAAACGGAAATTTTCACACTGTGCAAACAGTTTCCTAACATTTTTTTCTCTTTGGCCTCCAACCAAGTTTTCTGGGCCTCTTTTCAACTTAAATATGCGTGTGACAAGTTCCAAAGTGCTTTTCAGATCAGTCATCTCCTTTGAGCCCCATATCAGCTCTTGCGGCTGAAAGAAGCAGGTGTTGCAATGCCCTTTCTCTGATTAGGCACTGAGACTCAAGGAAGTTAAGTGACTTGCCTAGATGTTAGAGCTGACTAGTGTCAGAGCCTGAACTGGAGGCCACTTCTGAATCCTGGGCTCCCCCTGCCCCCTTTATTTTTCTTGAGACAGAGTCTTGCTCTGCTGGCCCGGACTAGAGTTCAGTGACATTGCCTAGCTCACAGCAACCTGAAACTCCTGGGCTCAAGGGATCCTTCTGCCTCAGCCTCCCAAGTAGCTGGGACTACAGTTGCATGCCACTATGCTCGGCTAATTTTTCTATTTTTTTGTAGAGATGAGAGGATCTCACTCCTGCTCAGGCTCATCTCGAACTCCTAGCCTCAAAGTGATCCTCCCACCTTGGCCTCCCAAGGTGCTAGGATTAGAGGCGTGAGCCACTGCACTCAGCATTCCAACAGCTCCTTCTGATTGCTGAAGTCATGTGAGCTCTCCATGGGGGAAAAACAAAAAATATTGCACTCATCTCTTAATTTAGAAGTAACCATTTTCAACAATTTTATATAGTTCATATGTTTTTGATGATGCTGTTTATACAGATTTATATTGTGCTTTTTAAAACTTCTTATCTCAAGGCATACGTTCTTTAGACGTGTATTTTTAGCTACTTGCATAATGTTCCAGGATATATATGATCATACCATAATTTAACTACTCACCACAAATTTTCTACTCTTCTCATTACCCCATGGCACTGTTCCCTGCCGCCTGTGCAGCAGAAAGCTTCTTTGCCCGCAATATTTTATCTTCTCCTTTTGTTATAGACCCTAATTATTACCATATCAATATACATCTTGCCATCTGAAAAGTCATATATAGACCTCAAAGTAACAGTCTTTTCCCTCTGAAATATTTACTGTTCATACTTGAGAAAAGACTAGAAACTTACAACATTTCTGTACTTAGAATCTGTGATAAACAGCAAGACGATCGTGTCCTGAGGTTCTTTTGGTTTGAAAATAGCTGTCTCCTTTGAATGAAACCTTATACCAAATTTCACCCTATAGTAATTAGTGCTGTTAGAAATTGAAGCTAATTCTATAAAACGAGCCATGTATGCGAAGTGTTGTGTATCTGTAAACTGTTAATTTCTTGCTATTATGCAGGTATCCATCGCTATAGAAGAGGTCACGCACTGTCATATACGATTTACCTTCCGACACAGGTCATCTCAGGAATGTAAGTATTAGGAGATCTGTGACATACCTTTTTTTTTTTTTTTTTTACAAAAATATTTACTTTTCCTTGACAGCCCTTTTGTGTATTTAGAGAACAAGAAACTTGGAAACTAAATATGTGGCAACTTGATTTCAGAATTCTTTGGTGCCAAGGAAATCAGAATTGTGAATTTTGCTGGGTTTCCAGGGTCTGTGTTAATCACTTTATATCAGAATTTCCACTGAAATCTGTTCTGTGAACACTGACATTCTCTGACATGTGAATAGATGCTCCATGACAAAAAGGGTTTCATAGCCAAATAGGTGTAGGAAATGCTATATATTATATCTCCTTCTGAGACATTCACAGTGTATGTTGCTGAGAAGTCCTGTAGCAAAAAAAACTGTTTAATCTCTTATCTCCAGAAATTACCATTTTCATCATGAAAGAACTATGTCAAGTCTTGGGTCATAGTTCATGAAATGACTTGTTCTAAAGTGTGAGCAGAGAAGAAAATTGATGGTTTTCAGATTGATCACAGAATTTCTGACAGTGTCTTGTGCTCATTCAGTACTGCATAAAAATGTAACCCCTCCTTCCAAAGTGAGTGTGTTGAACACCATCCATGCTGCAGGCTGGGCCCTGGTATATGACAGCCACAGGACACTGCCACTCAGAGTCTCTGTGGTCTGGTTAGGAAGATGAACAAGACAGTGGTTGATTACGTGCAGAATAGTATGATATGTACACAACAGGGGCAAAGACTTGTAACGGAGGATGTAACACAGCACCTAACCCAGACTGGGAGATGTGTGCGTGCGGTCTCCTACATCTTAGCTGAGACTTGAAGGTGAGTAAACGTTAGCCCAGTAAAGAATGACAAGGGAAAAATGTGTTTGGAGAATTGACATGAGCTCAGTGTGGCTGAAGTGGGAACAGCAGGGGCAATAATATCAGGCTAGGCCCTGTGAAATTGCCATTTCTGTGGGTCAAAATAGTCAAACATCCAATTTCGTATGGTTCTAATGTACTAAGTTAGCAGTTTTCAAGGTCTGAGTTTGTACCAGACATCATATGATGCTCTATTTGTACGTGGCTCTGTTTAGTTTCCGTAATAATCCGATAAGACACATTCTACTTTTAGCCACATTTATACATAATAACACTAAGGGACACAGAGGTCAGATACTTGCCTGGTGTCACAAGGCTGGCACATGAGTGAGGTGGTTTGACACCCACGCAGTGTGATTCTAACAGGGCTAGAGCCAGATCGTGAAGGATGAAGATGTCTTTGAACCATGTCATGGAAGAACCATTAAAGGGTCGTTTCTGGTTGGGTTTTTTAGGGGCCAGCACAGGTTGGTCTATGTTCATAACAGCTTTTCTCATAATACCCCAACCCTGGAATAGCCCCGATGGCCACCAGCAGGAGAATAGATAAACACACTGAGTTATAACCATACGACAGATTACTACTCAGCCAGGATGGGGACCCAAGAGTCACAGCAGACCTCAGAGCTGTGTGACGAGAACAGGCCACCAGTTATCCCAGCCACAGACACTGAGGCAGGGGACCCGGTGAACTCGGAGGCCGACCCCTGAAAGACCCAGAGAGAGGGTTTTGAGACAGGGTGGTTGACTTAGATTGGATTTGATTTTGGAAACCTCTCTCCGGCATGGAGAGAGCACTGGAAACAGAGGGGTTAGGAAGGTCTTCTAGAAATCAAGCGAGGAGGTGAGGGTGGCCTGGACACAGGTAGGGACAGAGGAAGGGAGAGAAAGGGGACAGGTTCCAGAGGTGTTCGGAACATGGAGTTGACACGGGGTAGAGTTGAATCATCTCACTAGGGACTGGAGAGAGGTGCACACTTGGGAGTACCAGCCAATTTCAGTGGCACACACGTCGCGTGTGGTTTCTTGCAGCTTGCTGAAGCGTGTTTGTGGTGACGTGGTTGAAGTCACAGCCCAGAGCAGCATGCAAAACCAGCCGTGACTGCTGTTGCCTCCCCACACTTCTCAGACACGTATTTCTGTCTTTCCAGCCAGAGACAAATCAGAGCGAGCCTTCGGGGTGGCCTTCGTGAAGCTGATGAACCCAGACGGCACCACTCTGCGGGATGGGAGGCACGATCTGGTGGTTTATAAGGTGGCGCTAACAGAATGAGGCCCAGAAAACGGCTGAGAAAAATATTCACTCCCTTTGCAACTGGCTTTTAAGGCTCCTTGCAGATTTACTGTGCATAAACATCAGGAACCTCTCTAGAACTGCATGTGTTTGCCCATTAAAGTCTAGAAACCCAGAGGGCTCTGGTCGCACCAGCTGCGTGGTCTCCCATCCGCTTTCTAGAGAGAATGAGTTGCATTATTACTTAGTCTTCTAAGAAACATCTCACCCTCTCCTGCTAGCGGTGTTGCACGGCAGTAATAGTTAAGGGCTGGTCTCCTCTGATGTCTTTTTGTCGTCCTGCATGGCACATCGACAGTGGCACTGTCGGGTGTGGAGAGAGAGTGGCGAGTGTGGTAGGATGTGGTTTTCATATCACTGTGAACCAGATACCATTTCTCTGCTCTAGGGGCCTTGTTTCCTCCCCTACGGGTTTGGTCCCATCCTTCCCTTCTAACTGTTGCTGAGCTATCGCTTCCACTGAAGCTTTAGAGTATCAAGTAGATGCTGGAAGATCTCATTTATCCAATACTATCTGGCAGCTTGTTTGATTGCATCTACCTGATGAATATTTTTCTTAACATCTTAGTTTGTAAATAGTTTTGGAAGGCAGAGCAAGTTACTGCTTCCTCCATCAACCCAAAGAAGTATCATTGTGACCATTTATGGGTTCAAGAAAATGAAACTCAACCTTATTCTGTGATATATTTATTATTTCTAGCACAGACTTGGATAAATCTTTCTAGTTTACAACCAGGAACCACAAGTTCATTCAATGATGAAATAATTTTTCTGGGCTCAAACTCCGTGGAAAGATACCCCAGTGTCTCAGAGGTAGAAGGGACCTTATGTATAATTACATAAAGCCACGCTTTCTGGAAATGCACTGTGCTCATGATAGAAGCTACTTTCCTTTGCATGTAAGAGATGTCCCCCTTCATTTGGTGGGAGCATCTAACATGCGTCCTTTTTAGGGCGACAACAAGAAAATGGAAGATGCTAAATTCTACCTGACCCTGCCTGGGACCAAGATGGAGATGGAAGAAAAAGAGATCCAGGCGTCCAAAATCCCGGCCACCTTTACCCCAAGCAAGGACAGCACAAAAGATAGCTTTCAGATCGCCACCCTCATTTGCTCCACAAAGCTCACCCAGAACGGTAAGTGTGGTGACAACACTGACACATGTCAGCCTTCTGCTTGGTCCTCCCGGGCTCCTCCATTAGACTCATGGGGCTTTTCAGACATTAATTTGGGTAGTGCTGATCCAATTGTACCTCGCCTTCTGAGGTTTGGTGTCCATCCTCAAAACAGGGTGAAAAACATTTCAGTATTTTTAAATATCATGAAACCTATAAACGTACTCATCAACAGAGACTGTGAAATTCAAGTCTTACATTTCCTTCCTTCAATGCAAGGCAGCAAAGAGCTCTGATGATGTGTTCTGTACGTGCAGTGAGAGATGTTAGTAATAAAGGTGGGGGAAGACTGGCAATGAAATAGAATCAGTCTCCTGTCTGAACGGGTGTGGCAGGGTTTCCTGTTAGAGTTGTGGTTTTCCTCCGTATATTCCTCTCTCTCCCATTTTTTCCAAGAGTCGGAGGTTTTCCATAAAAGCAGCTAAATAGTTCAAATGAGACTTCTTTTTTTTTTCTTGAAATCTCTGATATCAATTTTAACCTCTCCTTGTGTGTATCAGGGCATTTGATAGCCAATAACAGCTATTTATTTAACTTAGGTAATGTCTAAGCAGTCCTACTGAATATAAGTCAAGAAGTAGCTGCTCAGGGGACTTGCTTAGAAATTCTGTCTCCCATATGGGATATAGAGGGATACTGCCTTTGGCCTTGTGGACAGTTTGGGCGAGGTGCCTGGCAGGAGTTTTACTTTAAGGAAGTGCAAAGACAGACAAAACATTTTAGATATGAGGTACCCTCGGGGGTCAGATGCTGGTTGATGTTTAAAAGTGGTCAGTATTGAGTTTGTTTTGGTGAATTGTGGTTGCCTGGAGAATTAGGATAGTATTTCAACTTGGACAAGTGGCTAGATGGAGCAGAGTGAAGTTCAGGCTGAGCCATTTAGAAAAGTAAGAGCACACTCACCAAAAACTTTAAGCCAGAAAACATTCTGAGCTTCATAGAAAACATAACAAAATTTTATCAGTAATATAACCCTTGTTGTGGAAAAAGTAAATACAATAAACTGCTGATAGGTTAAAGGCTACAATATTTTTGGGGAGATTTTAAATGTCTTCAGACCCCCAACCGATTTGACTCCTGGAAGTTGAACCTAAGTAAACAATGAGAGGTGTGCACAAAGATTTATGTCTGAGGATGTTCCCCTATTATTTATAACAGGGAAATTCTGGAAACAACCCAAATGTGTCCAGTAGTCAGGGTCAATGTAACTAAATTTTATGATATAATTAAGTGACGAAATATGTACAGCTGCTAAATACCGTCTTTCAAAACATAGTCAAGGACAGGGCGAATTTTTTAATAACACTGTGTATGGTGTGATCTCAGGTTTGTTTAAATACATGGGAGCAATTGGGTGCCAGGTTGCCTGGGTTCAAATTCCAGCTCTGCCGAATACAAGCTGTTTCATCCTGGGCGAGTGACCTGGTTTCCTCCTCTTTAAAATGTGAGTAATCATAGTATGTATTTCGAAGAATGAAGTAAATGAAAATAAGGGAAAACAAAACAGTGTCTAGCCTGTAGGAAACACTATATGAAGGTCTGCTCTCATTGTCATTACCGTCATCATTATTTGTACAAGACTTTAAAAGGAATAATTCCAAAAGTTTGGGCAATTCTTATTTTCTTTATTCTGTTTGGTATTTTCCAAATTTTTACCTATGCAGCGTCAAAACATTATTTTTACAAGTATTGTAGTAGACTATACAAAGCGTTAATGTACTTTTAGGACTATGAAGGGATAATTGAGAGGAACGGTACTTATTAAACATCTAGTACAGGGGTCCTCATACTTTTAAACAGGGGGCCAGTTCACTTTCCCTCAGACTGTTGGAGGGCCGAACTACAGTTTTAAAAAAACTATGAACAAATTCCTATGCACACTGCACATATCTTATTTTGAAGTTAAAAAGCAAATGGGCAAAAACACTCGCATGTACTCAAAGAAGAGCAAAGAAAGTAAGAAAGTTTGTAAAGTTAATCTGTAATGAAAAGCAAAAGGGATTTCTGTTAGAGACAACCCATATTGTTACATTGTTGGTTATCCAGAAGTCAAAAATTCAGGAAGGTTTATTGACACCTTGCAGTCCTCAGTTTAAACACTTGATCGGCTGTCTACTTCACCCCATCTTCTAAATGTTCTTAACCTGTGCTGTCCTGATGAGGCAGCCACTACAATCACGTAGCTTGTGAAATTTAAATTAATTAAAATTAGAAGAGAAGCGTTTGGGGAGATGTTGGCAAGAGGACACAAAATTTTAAATGAAATAGGAATGGAGGAATAAGTTCAAGAGATCTATTGTACGTACAGTTAATAATATATTGTATACTTTAACATTGCTGAGAGAGTAGATTTGAAGTCTTCTTACCACAAAAAAAGTAAGTGTGTAAGCTAATGTCTATGTTCATTAGCTTGATTTAGCCATTCCACAGTGTATGCATATATCAAAATATTGTGTTGCACACCATAAATATACACAGTTTTTGTCAATGACATGATAAAAATAAAGTTAAATAAAATTACGGATCAGTGCCTTAGTCACTAGTTATGTTTTAAGTTTGGTAGTCTCCTGCAAGCTGGTGTTTTTCCTATTAGACAGTGCAGATATACAATGTTTCCATCATCACAGGACATTCCATTGACTGATACTGTTCTCTTTGTTGTCATTCCTATTGAGATCTGCTGTTTAGATCTCAAAAAAAAACCCTCAACATATAAAAAAAAAAATAAAAATCTTCGATAATATCTCAATCCGAAGGTTTGAAGAGGCGAACCTCGTCTGAACCTGAGAGGAGTGGTCTGCTGCCGGTGGGGGCTGAGCGCAGGGAGAGGGGACATAGTGGGACAGTTGGAGACACCACAGAGACATGGCCAGCGTCAGACGGAACAGGGTGTTCCAGGGCCCAGATAATTGTGCATTGTTCCTGCATTTGCTTTCTTCTGACTTGATGGAAATTATAAAGAACCAATTTAATAAAAAGCCAAAGAGCGTTAATAAACCATCGCTCTTCAAGGGTGTTTGCTGAGCAGAGAGGGTGGCTGTCCCCTCTCGCTGAGACTGTGACCAAAGGCCTTTCTCCTTTCCCTAAGGGGGAATCATTCAGGCTCAAAAGGCCAAAAGCCACTGAGATTTGTCACAAATCGATCTCAGAGAGACTCTTTCTTTGTTCCATTCATTTTAAAAACACCAGAACAGCCCAGTTTGTGTGGGATCATGTGTCGCTTGGCTCAGAGGGAGGCTGGGAATGGGTTTGCTGGTTTCGGGAAAAAGAGAGAGGAGTGTGCGTCCCCGAGGGTGGGGGCCTCGTGCCAGGTGGGCACACCTGGCATTTCGCTTTGCACCTACCATGCTGGGACGTGAAGGCACCAACTCTGCCATGATCTCCCCCAGTCTGGTGATCAGAAAATTGAGTTTTAGAGTGCTAAAATATCTTGCATTAACTCATAAGCCATAGCCTTGGGTTTTGGAAACAGATATTTCTAGCTCCACAACTAATGATTTTTCTAATGTCTTTCTTTTTAAAAGTGTGTGTTCTCTAATCCTCTTCCAAAGGCAGTTACTGCCTTGAAATTTGGGGATTATCATATCCTTGCTTTTTCTGCATAGTTTTACTATGTTTGTAGCCCTGAAAAATATGTTACCTAGTTTTGCATACTTTTTTTCCTTTCTGTAAATGGCATCATATCCTGTATGAATTCTTCTGTAACTTGCCCTTTCATATTCTGCATTGCCAAGGATTTGGAATATCCTGTATTCTTCCACACTTCGGATGGGAATGTGAATTGGGGTAATACTTCGGGTAACATTTAGATAATATCTAATAAGGCCGTAAACAGTCATTCCCAGCGACCCATGTGTGATTGGAGCCTGAACAATATGGAAGCTAATAAAATAAACCCATTAAGCATAGTGACTATTCTAATGAACAGTATACATTTACAGCTACTTACAGATATTTATACAGATCCATTGATTAAAATTATGCATTTGCTACTTTTACTGTATAATACTCTGAATGGCAGTAGCAGCTTATTGTACTAAATAAGATGATAATATAGTCACAGTCTGGATAACTGCCATTTACCTGTGACATTTTTAATAGCTTGCTGTTCATTAAAGCTATAAGTAGCTTAAAAATCCAAAATTCTGCATTTTAAATCCAGAAACACCTCAAGGTTTTTATCCCAGATTTACGCTTCGGGCCACGAATCTGTTCTAACTTCCTTTGAAATAGCAACTGGTCTGATGTGCTTGTCTGTTTATTTCTTTAGAGAATGCTGGGGGAGGCAGTAGGATAGAGTAGCAAGGACTTGGTTTTTGGAATCAGATAAATCTCTACGTAAATTCCATTTCTACTAGCCCTTAGCAGTGTGTGACTTAAGTAATTTAGTTTCACAAATCCTCAGTTTTGTAATTAAAAAATGGAAAAAAAAATCTACAGTGTAGTCGTGTCATTGAAATGAATTAAGGAACATATATATGTATATATATATAAAAGTTTCTTTTTACCTCTGAATCCACCCATACGTAGATCATGGACAAACTAAGGCAGCAAATTAAAGGTAGTAAAGTTATGTAAGAATGCTTTTTGGGGTTTACTTTTTATGACTATGATGTTATTAGAGAAATGCAAGCTGCAGTCAGATATTCTTTTATGTACTTGTACATTAGTGGTTAATTTTTTTCTCTTTGAAGAATGGGAGGGGACCACAAGGTTTTCTCTGACTTGGATAGGAGATAGTAAATTAAAAGAATACATAAGGTACGGTCTGAATTAGCCACCATTAAAAGCAATAGTTATTTTCTAGAGAATTCTATAGCAGTGTCCTGAAGTGGTCCGGATCTCTCCTCCTAATTGGTGTCTAACATTTATGGTTTGTGGTCATTCTTCCCAGTGGACCTGTTAGGCTTGCTGAATTGGCGTTCCAGCTCCCAGAACATTAAACACAACCTCAAGAAGTTAATGGAGGTGGATGGAGGAGAGATTGTTAAGGTAGGTACATATATTCATAGTGAGACATACACCTACTGTATTGTTAGTTTACCATTTTAAATCCAACCATTGTAAATATAAAAGTTATCTACATTGCTAAGCAAGTTGTGCCAGTTTTTAAGAAAATGCTATTTTTAAACCTGTTGAAACCTGATCATCCCCAAATTTCTGCAGTATGGAGCTGAATGAAAGTGCCAAAATAACCTCTCTGTTTTTCTTACCTTCAGTTTTTGCAAGATACACTAGATGCACTTTTTAACATAATGATGGAAATGTCAGACAATGAAACGTATGACTTCCTTGTGTTTGATGCACTGGTAAGCAGTTAAACATATTCCCTAGTCTTTATTCTCACAACTGTGGTTTTCAGTATTTCACTATTATAAGAAATTGTGATAAATGTCTCTCTGCCTAAATATTTATTTACCTCTCTCTGATTATCTCTTTAGGCTAAATTCCTAGAAGTAACAGATGACTTATATTCCAGGCCTTTATTTCTTTCTGTCCTGTTAGATCTTGCTTTTTGATATGCTTTTTCTTTCTCATTGAGGAAAACAAGGTGCTTTATGACAGTAGAAATCAGGAACCACTTTGTTAACCTGGTTTGTTATCTAGTCACAAACCAGGAGATGACTTTAACCAAGAAGATTGCTGCATGTTGTATACATGTGCTCTTGTATGTTCACGCAAGGGAGACTGAATTCACAAGTCAGAGATGAATCTTAGTCTCACTAGGTACAGGATGCACCCAGCAGATAGTTGAATTTGTCCCGCAAAGTAATGAAACGTACAGCCCATTCCAAGAGCTGAACTCAGAACAGGGGTGAGTGATAGCAGAATCTAAGCAGGCCAGAGGTGGCAGTGGAGGGCAGGAAGCTGAAAGGTCTAAGCCAATCCTTGTATTCACGTTGCTGGGGTGAAAGTTCAGGGCAGGCTGTCACCTGAATGTTACAGCTGAGCAGGTAGGTTGGTGGCAGCTTTAAGTGATTCACCAGCTTGGAGAGATCAATAAGTTTAAGAAGTAGGCCGGGCATTAAGGCTAAGGATGTAAGATAAAGAGAGGAAATGCCACCCAGATGAGATCTAACCTGGGCAGGCTCAGGTTTTCAGGAAAGAGAGACAGTAGTTAATGGACACTATACAACAAGGTCAGGAGACAAATTCCTACAGGACAGAGTGACTGGCAGTGGGCACGTATGGAAATCCCAGCGCCTCTTCCCTTGTACTTCCCTGTCTTAAGCAGGTGCTGTGTGGTTACTTGTAAGTTGCGCACCTGTAGCGGTGCGAGGTAACATACAAGGGGAGAGGGGGATTGGGAGACCAAACTCTGTTGACATTCAGTTACTGGGGACACTCAGACTGTACCCAGGAGAAAAATGTCATGAAGTGTGTCACTAGCTCCACCCTTAGGTCAGAGAAAACCCCTTTCCAGAGGCTCCTTCCTCCTGCCCCATTTTCTTCCCTGACTTAGTTTACTTGTGTGCCAGCCACCCTCTTTTTGGGACAGTTGGCTCCTTGAGGCTAGGGGTGCTGGCTTGGATTGGTTTCCTCACAGCATTTAACGCAGTGCCTGACACAGACTAATGTCTCTCTTCATGTTAAATAAATATAAACCCCCAAGAATTGACTGCAGCTCTGGATTAATGGAGCGAGAATGCCCCAAAAATGATCAAGGAAGGAAAGGAGGCTCCAAGATGTTAAACTGCAACTTGTTCAGGGTCCCAGGAGTTCTGCTGTGCTGCCATTTATATTTTTCACCTTTGGCAGGTATTTATTATTTCACTGATAGGAGACATCAAGTTCCAGCATTTTAATCCTGTACTTGAAACCTACATTTACAAGCACTTCAGTGCCACCTTGGCGTACGTGTAAGTATGATCCATGTGTTGATAAATTGGGTTTGTGCTCTGAGGGCTGCATCCTCGGGAAACAGGAGGGAGCTGCGTCCAGCAAACATGGCTGCAGCGCAGACCTCTATTCCAATCCTTCTGGCGAAGAGAGGGAACCGTCTCCATACCCTAACCCTGGAACGGGGGTCAGTGCCCGCCCTCCCTTCTGGATAAGGCTGCATCTCCTTAAGGATCTAGAAATATCTAGGTGAGGGGCCAGAGCCAGTTGGGAGCAGAGTGAAGGACAGATGACCAAACTCAGGATCTTATTGATTGGGTATTGGTGAGAGGAGCAGGAGGAGGGACCAAGGGGATCAAACAGTGCGGTAAGCATGACCCAGGCTGGCAGAAGAATAGCTCGTGCCCTTAACCCTGTACCACAGGTGTTTTGTAAGATGCATTTCTTAACAAGATGTGAGAAGATTTAAATTTCTTGCCTTTTGCAAGAGGAGGCGTGGTCTCTGCCTTTTCTGTAGTGTCCTTCTGTCTTTGGCTCACAAAGCCCCTGACTTAAGGAAAGCGCCTAATGTCCACTCTTGCTCTTTGCCCGGAGCGCTCAGCTCGTTGTGGTGTCGTATGTGCATATTGCCCCCTTGCATCCCGGTTACTGTGCAGAACGTGGTGGATGGAGCAGTTGGAGCTGGGATGGGTCTGCAGTGTCCTGTGTGTTTTTGGAGCTTGTACCAGCTCGTGTTGAGCTTGTACCAGCTCGTGTTGGCTGCTGCTGCTGACCCGGCAGGGCAGCCGCCGACCTGATCTCTCAGCAAATGCTCCAGCGATGGGTTCTTTCCACTCAGCAGCCTCTCGTTGCACGAGGGCAATGGCCACACGTGACAAAATCCTGTCCCTGTGGATCTTAATTACCCTGAGACAAAGGCGACACTCCAAGTGGTATAATAATCTGGGTTTATTTATAAGACTTGATCAATTCTATATGTTTCCTCTGGGTCTTTTGTTTTTTATAATTCTAGAAAAGCTCAGAGATTCCCAGAGGGGATGTGTAAAATATGAGTGCCCTCAAAAATCTTGAGTTGGCACAAGATTAGGACCATTCCTAGCCCCAAAACTCTGGAAAGATACAAAGAGCAATCTAAAATCCCAGAATAGTTTTTGTATGTTGAGATGCTGAGAACCAGGAATGTTCTAGACAATCTGATTGAGCTCTTCTAATTGTACCCAGTGAAGTTTCCAGCTGGCTCCATATTTATGGATCCCAAAGGGTTTGGGGTGGAATGGAAGGAATTAGACTTCTTTTAAGGCAACTGCTTTAGACAAGCATTTTCCTCCCTTAAAGGAAAATCTGAGGCCAGGTATGGTGGCTCTTAGCACTCTGGGAGGCTGAGGTGGGAGGATCACTTGAGGGTAAGGAGTTGGAGACCAGACTGAGCAAGAGTGAGACCCCATCTCTACTAAAAATAGAAAAAATTAGCCAGGCATGGTGGTATACACCTATAGTCCCAGCTACTCGGGAGGCTGAGGCAGGAGGATCACTTGAGCCCAGGAGTTTGAGGTTGCAGTGAGCTATGATGACACCACTGCCCTTTACCCAAAAAAACAAGCATCTGAAGGTGTCTGTATGATGACATCCCAGAGATTAAAATAACCAAATAGCCTCGAGATTTGGATCACTTCACCTCTTTCATTTCTTAACCCTTCTGTTTCATCCCACAAAGGGAAAGAAACCTCCTATTTCTAAGCAGAAGGGTAGTTCCAAACCTAGACTGTGGATGAGGAAACTAAATTAGAAAAGAGCTAATTTTCCTATTCAGGGCAAATTCTAGAAGATACCATTAGAGTTACAACTTGTACTTGAAGTACGCCAAACTCCCTTCTTACGTAACTTATCCAAGCCTCAGAGGAACATGGTGCCTATTGCCCTAATTTTTCTTCCTCACCCTTTTCAGGAAACTCTCCAAGGTACTGAACTTTTATGTGGCGAACGCAGAAGACTCCAGCAAGACAGAGTTACTTTTTGCTGCTTTGAAAGCCTTGAAGTATTTGTTTAGATTCATCATCCAGTCTCGAGTGCTCTACTTGAGGTAATGGTAACTACACTAAGGTGTTGATGCTATCAGCGCCTTCTTCGTGCAGTTTCCCTCATTCCTTACGCTGAGGTTGAGCGTTGTTTTTTTGATACAACAATTTTTTTTTAAATGGGAATCATGGCTCCAGCCACAAGCCAGGGGCATGTGCTTCCCAACAAATCTATCTTAAAATTTCTTTTAAAGATGGAAAGTCCAACTGCTCTTATTTTTTTCTTGTGAAGATTTTACGGCCAGAGCGAAGATGGAGATGAATTTAACGATTCAATCCGCCAGTTGTTTCTTGCTTTCAACACACTCATGGACAGGCCTCTGGAGGAAGCCGTCAAGATCAAGGTCAGCAGGGGGGCGTCACAGGTTCCTCTTCTAAGGCCGTCAGTGAGGGTGCTCCCCCTCCGGGACAACTTAGAATGGGCCGTCACGGGAGGGAAACAGAGTGAATGGTGGTTCACGGAGAGCTTGTGAATTTTAGTATCACTTGTAGAATGGAGAGGAAAAAGTCACTTATCGGTGGACATTTCTATTTTCAAATGTCAGTTTGCCAAAGACAAGTTACCTTTTTTGACATCCCATGAATGGCTGTCGTGACCCCTATTTGACCCCCCAATTTCAGCAAACTGATCTCAGTGCTGTTACAGGTGATGATTTTTTATTCTTATTTCACCTAGTTCTTCCCAGATGCATAAAGTCACCATCATCTTCACTATCATCAAATTTTTTTTTTTTTTTTTTTTTTTTTTGAGACAGAGTCTCACTTTATTGCCCAGGCTAGAGTGAGTGCCGTGGCGTCAGCCTAGCTCACAGCAACCTCAAACTCCTGGGCTCAAGCAATCCTGCTGCCTCAGCCTCCCAAGTAGCTGGGACTACAGGCATGCGCCACCATGCCCGGCTAATTTTTTCTATATATATTTTTAGTTGGCCAATTAATTTCTTTCTGTTTTTAGTAGAGACGGGGTCTCACTCTTGCTCAGGCTGGTTTCGAACTCCTGAGCTCAAACGATCCGCCCGCCTCGGCCTCCCAGAGAGCTAGGATTACAGGCGTGAGCCACCGCGCCCGGCCCACTATCATCAAATTTTTAAAAATATGAAATACATAATCCCTGAAGACTCAGATTTGAACTTCATTACTTATTTTTTGCTCTGTATGTGAAGTTTGTGAGGGAGATTTAAGCATTTAACTACCTCGTTAGATAGAAAAACGAACCCTAAGTGGACAGCGCCCGCTAGCAGTGAACACGAGGTTTCCTGCATTTGCAGGAAAAGGATTTTAGGAGATTGTATATAGTGACACCAGATTTCCTTTTTATTCCAAGGGTATCTGTGTCCAGTTCCCGATTTAAGTTCCGAGTATAGCCTTTTCTTCCTGGGATCAGATAGCAATTTTGTATTTGTCCTTGCTTGGCAACTGAATTTGCCTTTGGTGTTTTTCTTACAGGGGGCAGCTTTGAAGTACCTTCCTAGCATAATTAATGATGTCAAACTTGTGTTTGATCCCGTTGAGCTCAGGTAAATGGCAAAAAAAAAAAAAAATTGTTCCTTGAGTTTAACAGAGAAGCAGCTCCCCTGCTTGGCTGGAGCCGGGGCTGCCGAAGGTGGCTTTTATTTTTTTTTAACAAGTATTAACATAACACCTTTTTGTGCTTAATTTTGTGGAAGATACAAAAGCACATACAGAATCTGCCCTGAGAGAGGTTTGCACTTTCTGTGGGGAAATAAGACAGGCAGACATAAAATTAACTCCGAAAGTGCGTAATGATTCGCTTCCCGCCCTCCCAGGAATGCAAAGTCACACTGCCATCGACGTCAGAGCCGGGGAGGGCGTTTTGCACTAAGGCGGGTCTGGAAAGTGACAGCAGACTTGCTTTGGCAGCTGGCGCACTCAGCTCTAAGGCAGAGCCCCCTGGTGAGCAAGGAGTACGGTCTCCCTGCCACTGCCTAGAGACAGACTCTCGGGTCATTTGGGGGTTTTCCAGATAAACCTCTCCGTGCCCAAATCCTAGAGTGGAGGAGAGAAGTTTGCAATGACGCCTTCAGCTTGGCAGAATGAAAACACTGACTCCGGGGTTCTCTTCCAGCGTGCTCTTCTGCAAGTTCATTCAAAGCATTCCTGACAACCAGCTGGTTCGGCAGAAACTGAACTGCATGACCAAGATAGTAGAGAGCAGTCTCTTCCGGCAGTCGGGTGAGTCTCCGCCAAAAACTGCTGCTTACTCTGAGGTGTCAGCCCTGTTTCTTCTACAGCCAGCATTGGACTTTTATCTTTTAAACATTAATAATGTCCTAGCCAGTCATTTGGTGGCACTTACGGACTTCCTAGAGGACCAGTTTTAGGGAGAAGCTGAAGTTGGCATGAGCTTTCCAATAATTCCTAAAAACACAAAATCATGCGTGCAAGACATGCAAAATCATGTCTTTAATTAGAATCGTCGGCCGGTGGCTTATTAATTTTGTCTTCAAAAAACAGGGACCCCAGAAAGTAACAAGCAAACAGGAAATATGGTCCTTTTAAACAAATTCATCTTCTTCAACCTGTGGTCATTGCATAACCTTAAAAACCAGACGGCAAGGAGGCAGCAGTGTGCTGGATTCTACTAGTACCGGCTCAGGAGAGCTGCTATGTGTAGTTCTTCTCAAGTCCATGTTTAGTGGTATAGTAGTAGCTGGAAATTGTCTGCGATGGAAGTATTTACACAAGGGCAATCGGCAAACACTATAAATTAAGGCTTCTCTTTAGGAGGCACAGGGGAGCCAGGTTACCAGCAAACCACTGTGAGAGCCATAGAGGGGGGAAAAATCTCTTATAGTGATAAAATACTTTTCATTTTGTAAGTACAGTCAGGCATGTAGCCACCCTAAGTCACTGTGCTGTTTTCCTAAAGCTGATAGGAGGAGGAGGAGATCTAATACCTTGTCCTTCCCCATAACCCCAAGCCTTGCTAGAGTGGGGCAGCTGGGGGAACTTCTTGTGGAGCTACTACCAGGGCAGAGAGTCGCAGAGGGTGACCTCATGGTATGTATGTATGTTGCCTGGGGGGTTGTGGGTCAGCCAGCCTCCTCTGAAATCAGACAACTTGAGTGCGTGGTCGGTGGGAGAACTCTCCTGGCCTCGTCCTTGGCTAATGATGTGACTTTGCACAAATGACTGATCTTCTCTAAAGTCTCAGCTGCTATTTCCAAAGAAGGAAGGGATTAAACTGGATCATATTGGTAGCCTCTCTTTTCTCTGGTATTTTCTGACCCTGTGAATTTGTGCTTAGAAATTTCAAATGTTCCCAGGATACAGAGTTAGAGGTGACACCTTCAAAAAGCCTAGTGAATGTTCTTAAGTAGAAAACAAGTTATTACTAAACATCTCAATGTGCTTTGATAATCTCTGCCCCTAAAGATACAGAAGGGATAACTGAGATTAGAAAAAAAAAAATGAGATGTTTTGAGCACAAGAGGAAGCATACATTAGATAGCTCTAGACAAAGAGTGGTCACTGTTAATAGTCATTTCTGCAGCACCCAGAGTACTTTGGCTCATAAAAAAGGTGTTATAATAGTGACGAACCCAGTAGGAAGACATACTAGATCATACCTTACTTTCTGTAATCCACACGCCTGCAAAGACATGAGCAGGGTATCTGTGAATCCTACCAAAATATACTAGGAAAGCTCGGTATTTATAGGAATTTCATAGTACATGTTCTCCATCAGGTGAAAAAATTTTTGAAAAAGTGTTTGACTTGCTTAGTTTTCTTAGTTTCACGTGACTCCACTTTTATCAAGTAGGCATTTAAAAAAGCAAGAGAACTTGTTAAATACTTGAAACTTTTTGCTGAGTCCTCACATTTGCTCGTGGGCGGAGTTACTTTTTTCAGTCTGTATAATCCGGTGACTAGGCTGACGTTCCTGTGCCCAAAACCAGGTGCTCCTCGGTGGGCCAGTGAGGGGGGCCACTCCTGTAGGGCCAGTTCCAGATCTTGGAGAGTCGGGAACAGGCCTTGAGAGAGTTGCAGAAAGGAGACAGGCAGGCGGCTAGGGAGGTGGCAGGGCTGCGTGTGAACTGCCTGTGTTCTCCCTCCCAGAGTGCAGAGACGTGCTGCTGCCGCTGCTGACAGACCAGCTTAGCGGCCAGTTAGACGACAACTCCAGCAAGCCCGACCACGAGGCGAGCTCGCAGCTGCTCAGAGGCATCCTGGAGGTGCTGGACAGGAAGGATGTGGTGAGTTGAGGCGTCACTGACGCGGCACGGAGCTCACGCTGGCCCCTTTGCAACAGACAGGAGATATTCCATGGCCTTTCTAGTCTTGGGTCATTTTGCACCCAGGCATTGGGGCAGGCTGTGCCCGTTTGGGAGGTGGTAAGAAAGGCCAGAACCTTGTGTGCACAGCTAGGTCCAGGCGAAGTCAGCTCACTGCTGGGCCCTCCACGGGCCGCTTTTCCTGGCTTGCTCATCATGGACATCGCTGCAAATACTCTTAAAAATCAGAGGCCTACTTCGACTTTCTGATTTTGTGCAGAAACCTCTACTCTCTTGTCCTCTGGTGCCTGACAGTGCTATTGGAGAGTTTCCTGAGCTGCTAAGAAGTTCCCAATTTCATATCCTCTTTGATGCAGATGCTTTCTCGGGAGCCTGGTGGAAATTATATTTCTCATCATGGGTCTTCCCTGTGATCTGTCCCTGCTTCCCTGAAAATGGGGCTGAGGCTGCCTGGATTCCCCACGCCCCGGAGACAGCAGCAGCCCACAGACCTAGGTGGAGCCCCAGGAAGGAGGCTGGAGAACCCTGCTGCTGCATGTGTTCGTTCGGCTGAGCAGTTGAGGGTTCGGGGTTCAAAAGGGATCTTGCCCCAAACTGCAGTCCCCACCTGCGTGCAGGCTGGGTGGCACAGGTGTTCCCACAGAAGAGGAAAACCACTCTTGGGTTTTGCCTATAGCGTTTCTCCTACTAGTATCTTCAGATTTTCTGCCGAAAGACATGACGATCATTCTGCCTGTCCCTATGGCTAAACCCTCAGCTCTCTCCTGTCAAAGTCCACTGCTGTGTGGCCACGGCCACATGTACCCCCATGCTCTCCTTAAGTCCTTTTTGAGGCTTTCATCATTTTGTACCTTGCATTACGAATTCAGCCCACAAATGCTCAGTAAGCTTGCACCAGGCACTGGGATGGGCTGGGACCATTGCAGTGAACAAGGGAGGCAAGCGCCCTGCCCCGTGGAACCCACCCCCGGGGGGATCCTTGTGCTTGTTTATATTCATGCTGCATGTCCCCTCTGTCCCCCTCACCTTCCCCTGGAACATTAGTCTCTGAAGTGCTCAGAGGAGCCTTATTCGTTTTCACACCTCCACGCAGGGCCCAGCATGTGACTTGCAGATCTAGTTAGGTCCACAGTGAGGAAATGGTCCGTAGATGGACATGAACTCAGCATCTCTAGGAGGGGCTGGTCTTGTGAATCACTTTCATTCATAGATGTGGGAAGCAAGTAAATGAATAATAAAAAGCAAGGGAGGGAGGGAATGAAGAACTAGAAATACTTGGTACTTTAATAAAGTTATATATAGCAGCATAGAGATCCTACATGATCTTACTTATAGGTGCAGATCTTACTTATAGGTGCAATCTATACTAGATAGAAGCAGAGAGTAGAACAGCAGTTATCTGGTTATCTGGCTATGGGGGCTGGGACAAGGGGAGGATAGAGGGATGTACATCAAAGGATACAAAGTTGTGGTTACAAGATGAACAAGTTCTGGGAATCTAATGGACAGCATGGGCGGTGATGGATATGTTAATTAACTTGATTGCGGGAATCAGTACACAGTATACAGATATATCCAATCAACATGTAGTACACACTGAATATATACAGTCTTTGTCAGTTAAATATTTTAAAAATGATTAATAAAATGTTAACAAGCCAAAAAATACATACAGCAATCATTTAGTTAATTGGAGCATTGAACAGGAGTTTCAAAATATTTATCACGAAGCAAGGATGGATGAAGGCTTTGAAAAGTCAAGTTGAATATTGGTAAGTTGCAGCTGAATGAATGCGTTATCTAACTACAAAAAAGGAAAGAAGGAGAAAGAATAGACATTTATTAGACACTGTTAGAATTAGCTCAACTAATTCTTACAAGAAAACTATTATGCTCCTTTTGCAGCTATGAAAACTGAAGGTTGACGAAGTTGAATAATTGCTCAGAGTCTCACATGATAGAGTCAGAATATTAAATCCTTATATCAGTCTGCTCAGTCTTCCATAATAAAACACCACAGACTGGGTGGCTTAAACAACAGATAATTATTTTCTCGCAGTCCGGGAGGTCAGTTTTAGTGAGGGCTCTCTTCCTGGGTTGCATACGGCTGCCTTCTCACTGTGTGCGCATGTGGTGGACAAAGAGAGATGAAGCTCTCTGGTGTCTCTTCTAATAAGGGCACTAACCCCAACAGACCAGGGCCCCACCCTCATGACCTCATCTAACCTTAATTACCTCCTAAACACCGTCACATTGGGGGTTCGGGCTCTAACATGTGTACTTGGAGAATGCACAAACATTCACTCCATCCCAATCCCCTTGACTTGCATTTCTTGGTTTTCCTTCCCCAACACAGAGGGTGGCAAGAACTTTGTGTTTTTGCCTTTCGGTTCCCACACATATGCCTGATTGTCCTGGGCAATCCTGCTCTGTTCAGCATCAGAACCAAACACTTGGTGCTAAGGCATGTTCCCCCAAAACTATTTATTGAGGTGGGGGCCACGGCGAGCTCTCGGCGAACCCAAACAGTCTGGGTTATCCAGGAGGTGTTTGTTTCTGGGCACCCACATTCATCTTTTAAGTGTTACAACCGATCATTTTCAGTTGATTTCCTTTGTAAAGTTATATATCATTCCGTGAAACCATTTTGCCCTTTTGGACAAGAGATGCTTCGTAGGGAAGAGATTTAAAGGGAAAACTCATCTGTCCAAGGTTCCTTTAAGAAAAGTGAAAGTGAGTCAGAATAAAGGGGGTGTCCAACCCTGTGTTCTGTCCCCAGGGCCCCACGGCGCCACACGTCCAGCTGATAATGGAACGGCTGCTGAGGAGGATCAACCGCACGGTGATCGGGATGAACCGGCAGTCTCCCCACATCGTGAGTGTCTCTTCAGTGGGTCACGTGGCCGCCACTGCCCCCTGTGCCCCACCTGTCCGTGGGGGGGACCTCGGGGCTGGCGGCCCCAGACCAACTTCACACCACAGTCTATCAGTTACAACCCCAAGCAGATCTCGGTAATGACGTGGATTTTCTATAGTGGGGAAACGATTCAGCGGGAACCACCCAGCCCCTTTGGTTCAAGGAAAAAAACACAAAACATTTTAAAGCCCTTGTGATTAGCATGCTTGTGGAAAGGCCTCATATTTCCCACCTACAACATCTAAATCGATGCCAGAGAAAAAGTATTAATATGATTGAGACCAGAGGTAACTGTTGAAAGACCAAGAGGTGTCGTCATTAAAACGAAGCATCTTTTACTTGCTATATTTTAATAAGGTTAGATGTCAACTAGGGAACATAGGAAAAGAACTATCTCAAGTCGCTGATGTGAATAAAAACCATTCCTTTATTCAACAAATATGTATTAAGAAACTATTGTAGGTCGGGCACTGTTCTGGACAGTGGAGGTATAGCCACGAGCAACAGACCAAAATTGCTGCCTTCAAGGAGCTTCCATTCTATTAACAGTAACAACCACAACTATGACGAAATAAACTACATAGTATTAAAAGGCAACAGCTGCTATGGAGAAAAAAAATTGAGCAGCATAAGGGAAGTGAGGGTGAGGGAGTCACGAATTTAAATATAGTGATTAAGAATAGCTTCCCTGACAGTGGCTCACGCCTGTAATCCCAGTTCCTTGGTAGCCCAAGGCAGAAGGATCACTTGAGGCCAGGAATTCAAGAGAAGCCAGGGCAACATAGTGAGACCCTCTCTCTACAAAAAATAAGAAAAATTAGCCAGGTTGGGCATAGTGGCTCACACCTGTAACCATAGCACTCTGGGAGACCAAGGCGGGAGGATTGCTTGAGGTCAGGAGTTTGAGTCCAGACTGAGCAAGAGCAAAAATACAAAAAATAGAAAGGCCCTTTGGACCTTTAGAATGGTGTGCGTTTCCAGTTGGTAGGGTCCATGTATAGCTCACTGGGTGGGAAAAACCAAAAAACATGGCTCTCGAATCTTGTTTCGTCAGCGAGTGGTCTAAGGAGTCCTGGATTTTTGTTTCCTTCCTCCTTCCAGGGGAGTTTTGTGGCTTGCATGATTGCCATCCTGCGGCAAATGGAGGACGGCCACTACGGCCACTATATCAACACTTTCAAAACCAGACAGGACATCATTGTAAGTTGTCTTCACTCGGGCCTGGGAACCTGAAGACTTCTTATATGTGGTAATAAAAATAAAATAACTGAAAGTCAGTATCCAGCATGAATCCAGGGTTCTCTTCCCACCCACCACCAATACTGTGTGACTGTCCATAGTGAAGACAGAAGGGAAAGAGTTGATTCTTTCTTTCTCTCTTTGGTAGGATTGGAAGACAAGTGCAACGCATATACCGAAAGGTCCCCACACCCACCCACCCTAACTCTCTTGGAGTGAGACAGAGCCCTTCTTTAGAAGCATCTTTTTTGCTCTGAAAAAGGACAGTGTTTAACATGAGGGGGCGATGGTTACTCGTTCATGGCAAGGATTTTAGGAGGCAGGGTGTGCAAAGGCTTCTAATGGTTGATGTCATCATTTTTGAGTGCAAAGCAAAAAGGGGTAATCTACCCCTTACAACATTTGGAAGTTGTCTTCAGCTGGAAATATTCCATTCTTTTTTGTTTTAAGCAGGAAATTGTTCCCATAGTTGCCATTAAGCACACATCTAAGAGGCTGGGTGATGCCTCTGGCTACTGCTTCACTGAGCCTTCCCTTCAGAGAACTGTTCATGGCCCTTAGCCATCCATTAAGACATTATCTGGGCCGGGCGTGGTGGCCCATGCCTGTAATCCTAGCACTCTGGGAGGCCGAGCTGGGAGAATCACTCAAGGTCAGGAGTTTGAAACCAGCCTGAGCAAGAGCGAGAGCCTGTCTCTACTAAAAATAGAAAGAAATTAATTGGCCAACTAAAAATATATAGAAAAAATTAGCCGGGCATAGTGGCGTATACCTGTAGTCCCAGTTACTCGGGAGGCTGAGGCAGGAGGATCACTGGAGCCCAGGAGTTTGAGGCTGCTGTGAGCTAGGCTGACGCCACGGCACTCTAGCCCAGACAACAGAGCAAGACTCTGTCTCGAGAAAAAACAAAACAAAACAAAAACATTATCTGATTCTGAGTAGTGGGCTGGGCGCATAGGATTAGCAATGCGATTAGCAATGCTGGATTAGCAAACTGATGCCACGTTGTACTAGTCTTTGCTCTGGGTGACTTCTCACTATCCATGCAGGGTTTTCAGCCTTTGAATTCTAGATTTTTCTACTTTCTGCCTATATTATACTGAGAGTATGTGGTTAGTGCACCCAAGGATATGTAGCTCCCTCCTTTCTCTGATGCCCACATGATGACAAACACAAGGAACTGGAGGGAAGGTGTTTATTATTAGAGTTGGTCCAGTGGTGGATGAGGGCCTCCCCCAGGGCCCCACTCTGGCGGGCAGGGTGGCCATGGACCCACAGCGGTATGTAGATGTCCACATTTTACAAACGGTACAACTGAGGAGCAAGAGGGTCTGGATGAGAGGAGAGGAGGGGAGGGGAGAGATGGAGGCCAGTAGTATCGGTGTGTTCTCTTCCACCGTCAGGTGAAAGCACAGGCTTTAGAACACCCAGCTCTGGGTTTGAATTCTGAGCATTTCACTTCCTGCTTTGAAATTCTGGGCAAGCTATTTAACCTCACGAAACCTCAGTTTCCTCATCTGAAAGACAGCACGTCCCTTGAGGGTTAACATGAGTATCAGTTGAATTCCACGCATGGGAAGTGCCTAGCTGTGTGCGAGTTGACATGTAGTTAATGCCCATGAAGACTAGCTATGTAGAAGGGTACTTTTACTGTTATTGTTATAGAAGATAAAATTAACAGTAAAATATTTTAGTGATACATTTTTTTTTTCAAATTTCCTTCAGAATGCAGGTAGAATAGGGAAGTTCTGAATTGAGACTCTCTTAACAATTTGGCTCCCTTGCTAGGTAAGAGAAAAAGAGGCATAACTCCTGCTTGCTGGAGGAATGGCGAGCTCTTCTATCTGTATGTATCATCTCATTTGAAAGAGGATCGTTATCCCCATGGGGAAACTAAAGCCTGAAGAAACCAGGCAACTTGCCTGGGCGTACAGTCCTTGGTGGTGGAGCTACAGTGCACAGGGAGGCCTCTCGCCTCCGAGAAGACTGTCCCTTTGCTGTCATGCTGCCTTCTGAGTGGGTCACGGCACGTGCCACGCACTGTGGCCAACATCAGTCATGTGACTGTGCCGATGGGCACCCAATGTGCAGGAGGTTAACTGCCATGACCAGTGTAGCAGGAAGATATCATTGGAAATAGAACCTGAGCCTCCTGTCTCTCAAGCTCAGAGCTCTCACTGCTATATATAGTACTTAAGCCTTCAGGGGGCCTCAAACTTTTTAAACAGGGGCCCAGTTCACTGTCCCTCAGACCGTTGGAGGGCCATTGCGGTGCTCATTCCACACATGCGCACTGTGGGCCCGGGACGAGTCGGCTGCTAAGCAGGACAGGCAGCGGCGGCAAAAACACCCAGGGGGCCAGATAAATGTCCTCGGCAGGCCGCATGTGGCCCAAGGGCTGCAGTTTGAGGACCCCTGGTTAAGGAAAGGGCTGTGCAGGTTAATGGCGGAGGAATTGGACTGCATTTTCATTTCAGGACTCCCAGTGGAAAATATCTAAATTTAGCTCACTAATAAAAATGCTTTCAAAACCTTTTGCTTTGATTTTTAGTCTGGTGGTTCTATTTCTGAATTACTTTTTGCTCACAATCCCCTTTGGACTCGAAGAGACGGTTTTTCTGTTCTTGGCTGAGCTTGCATTATTAGTTACTGCCACCCATCGCAGTCGTGGTTGTTACCTCTTTTTAAGGACCACTTAGGACCCTTCCTTCTTCCAGGCTGCACGAGACAGCCTTTCTGGAATAGGGAAGAATTATGACTCTGATACTTGCAGTATTTTTGTTCTGTTCCAACCCAAACAAAGGGAGATTGAATTCAGATCTGTTAAAAGCATCCATTTTCTCACAATTGCCAGTGAATTATTTTTAAGTGCATCAAGATGACATGTGACAGCAGAGGACTAAGGAGATAAGAGCTGTAAATGTGGGGTCCAGTGCCCCGAGTTCTCATCCCAGCTCTCCTGCTTCCTGGTTTCTGTGACCTTAGTGAGTTGTTTAATTTTTCTCATCCTCAGTTGTGCCATTTGTAAAATGTGGACAGTTCTTTTTTTTTTTCCTTAGAGGGTCTTACGATGTAAAAATGAAGTCATGTGATAGCTGTGAGAGTATTTTGTTATCCCTAGAAACCGTACGAGGAACACGGGCCATTATTGGGGCACTGGGAACATCTTACTCTGAGATCAAGGTCCTCCTGGTGCAAATGCTGGAGGAAAGGTTATGCATGTGACCCAGTTCCCCCACCCATTCCTCTGTTCTCTGCAGGACTTCCTCATGGAAACTTTCATCATGTTTAAGGATCTGATTGGAAAAAATGTGTATGCCAAGGATTGGATGGTCATGAACATGACACAGAGCAGGTGAGACCGCTTGTGGCCACCCCTGAGGCATGTGACTCGAGCCTGTGGGGTGAACTTTGGGAAGTGCTGTTCAGTCTCTCTGCCTCCCTCAGATCCATCATCTGTAAAGCAAGTGTCTTCCTGCTTCTACAATCCCAGCGTATGTGCTCACCATCTCGGTTTCCTGGGCTGCTGCAGGTGCTCCAGCATGGGCTCTCTGCTCTCCTCTCTCTCCTCTCTAGTCTGGTCTCCCTGTGCACTCACAGTAACCACTTCGGTGCCAGCGTCGGCTGTAGTCGACAGCCACAGGTGAACACGCACAGCCATTTTAGCCGACAGCCGTGATATGACTTTTCTAATTTTTCATTTAGCAAAATAAAATTGTGAACATTTAAAAATAACATAATGAAAATGTATATGTCTGTGTTAACCTATTCTGATTTACATTACAAGTAAAGCTGCTTGTAAAGTAAAACTAGCTTTCAGTGCTTTCAAGCTTTCCTCATCACACAAGAGCAAAACGGACTTGTCGTCAGTGCACAGTACAGACTACTGTGCGGACTGCGAGTGCCGGCTGTGGGTGAGCTTTCGCTGCCAGGGAGCTCCGTACCGAAGTGGTTAATCAGCAATGTCAGCTTTCACGTGACCTACTTCATCCTGACATCCAGAACCCACCCTGCTTTTCTAGACATACCTTCCACAGTTTCCCCATGTGCACAACCTGTGCTCCCGCCCTGAACACAAGCTCTGCGTTGCCCCACGCCACATCTCCCTTTTGCAATGCCTTCCCATCCTGTCTGGCCGTTAGCATTCCAGCCATTCCCTAAGGTCCTTCTCCACCATCACCTCCAGAGGAAGCCTTTCTGACCTGGGTGTCATCTTCTTTCCCTTAGATTTCCCAGATCCTCCCATAGAACTTTTTTTCATATACCATATTGGGTCATGGTCAGATTGATTTACAGGTTGTGAATTTCCCCCCACCAAGCTATAAATATCTTAAGACCAGGAACTGTCTTTCAATACAGCACCTGAGCCAGTGTTTTGCAGTTGCTGGCCCACAGCAAATACTTGCTGGGTAGAAGTGTAATGAACTGAATATATGTTATATTAAAAGAGTTTTAGAATTTTTAATGAGCTTAAGCCAGCTGTGTGCATGTGTAGTCCCAGCTACTCAGGAATCTGAGGTGGGAGGATCATTTGAGCCCCAGAGTTTGAGGCTGCAGTGAGCTATGATTGGACCATTGCACTCAAGTGTGGGCAACAGAGCAAGACCTCATCTCAAAAACAAAACAATTTTTAACGCGCTAAATCAAATCATTATCATAGCCTTATTGTTCACTCTTCATGATACCTGGTTCTGAGTGATTCTACTGACACCCAATTAGAAAAACCCTCCCCAGTGATGTATGGATTAGAGAAAAAATTGTATCAGAGACTCTAGGCTTAAAGGGAAGTATCTATCATATTGCCCTGGTCTGAAACTCAAGAGGCTGCTTTGTAGACTCAGCTCTGCCCTCATTTACCTACATTCTGGTACAGCCCTGATTTGCTCTTATGGTCAGTTCTAGAATCCGAATGTCTATGCCCTTGTTTGCTCTGTTGTTGGTCTCTAAGGTCATCAATAGATCATAAGGTCTGACGTTGCCAAATCCAGGGGCAAAATGTTTCAAAGGGCATGAAGTTGCCTTTTTTTAATCCAGTGTTTTCCTCCCCCAGGGTTTTTCTCCGTGCTATAAATCAGTTTGCCGAAGTTCTCATGAGATTGTTCATGGATCAGGCAAGGTTTGAACTTCAGGTAAGGATGCAACTCACCGACACGCCCCTGCAGTTCTCAGCCCCAGCAAGAGAATGAGTCCACTTTGGAAAACATCGCCCTAGATTTCATCATTTTCAAATGATAAAAGTTGTCATATTTCCTAAAGGACACACTCCTGTGACACTGTCTTCCAGACACAATAAAATAGGTTTTTTTTTTTCCTTCTGTCTATAAAATACATGTCAAAAAAAAAGTAATAGTAGACGATATAGCTAAATAAAAAGAAGAAAATAAAAAATGCAAATAGTCCTTTTCACTGTAAACATTTTGGTGGTGCTCCTCTATATATACACACACATACACGTAGATAGTTAGAAATAGACACACAAATAACTCTCCCACCTAAAAGTGAGTTTGGTTCCAAAGAGCAGTTGGTATGCACGATTCCTTAAAAGTCCAAAGTAATTGCAAAACAGGTGACCACAAGCTCTACATTCATTCATTCATTTACTCATTCACCCGTCCAACAAATATTAGAGAATTTATATGTAGAAGGCGCTGTTCTAGGCTCTAGTGAAGGCAGATGAGGTCCTTGTTGTCATAAAGGTTACCTTCCAGAGTACTATTTTTTTTTTTTTTTTTGGTGATGGGCTTTTTCTGTGTCATGTGTCTTTATATCTGTGAAAGTTTTAAAGTGGAGATTCATAAGTAGAAGAGAATTACATATATATATTTTCATATACATATGTAAATATATATGTTAGTATATATAGATATATATGTGCATGCATATGTACATAGGCCAAAATGGAATTGAGCTGTGTAGTTCTTTGGTAACCTATCTATTTTATTTACTTTTTCAGTGATCTGTGATCTTTTCAATGACGTTAAATATTTTCACAACATTTTTAATGGCTGAGCACAGTCTGTTATATGACCAGCCCGTGATTGATTTAACCAAATTCTTGATATGAACATTTAGATGGTTCCCATTCTCTGTTATGTTAAATAGCACCATAATGGCCTTCCTTGTTTTAAACATTTTAAAATAGCCGTAGTTATTTTTCAGGATAATGTCCTAAAAACATTTACTGATTCAACAGTTTGGCAAAATTTAGGGCTTTTGATACATGTTGCCAAACTACCTCCTATAAATAGGTACATTTCTTGGCAGCGGTTTCCTTTATCCCAGGAGTAAAGAAAAATATAAATCATTTGGATTTTTGGAAAAAGCTTGATATTAAGTCTCAAAACTTTCAGGATCCAATAATTGAAAACCAAGAAAAAGAAGTCTGATTATTTTTTTTTTTTCATTAATGCCTGGTTAATGACTTTCCACCATGTGACACTGTTTTATTATGAGCCTTATTAATGTTATTTTCCATCTCTTTCTGCCACACAATTAATTCTGAACAGCTCTGGAACAATTACTTCCATTTGGCAGTAGCAATTCTCACCCATGAATCTCTTCAGCTTGAAACCTTCTCACAAGCCAAACGCAGCAAAATTATAAAAAAGTAGGTATCCTTTTAACCTTGTTTAAGATTGGGAAGGGGATTTTTTTGGTTTATATTCAGAGCAATATTTTTGGTATCACAGAAATTACTGTTCATTGGCTGCCCAGGTTGTTAGTGAGGTGGATTTTTAAATAATTACTTAATAGACTTCAAAGTCCCCTACGTTCATGTCTGGTTTCTCAGGGCCCCATACTCTTCCCGTCAGTCCCATGCTTTTCATCAGATCTACCCGGAAGGGCGTCTCAGCTGTCAGCACGCTCATCCCCATGAGCAGCTGCGCCCTCTGCTGGCAGCTCCTGCAAATTGCAGGCATAGTGCCTCCACTCTCCTTCAGCACAGTTGCTCTGCCTTTGTCACTTCGGCAGAGAAGCTAAGACTCAAGCATAACCTAAAAATGCCCTCCAGATTCCTGGCCTGAGTTTCAAAATGGAATGATGTGTGAGAGTGGCGAGAAATTTAGGAAAGCTTTTCTTTGCTTTCATCTCAGGTCTGTTTCAGAGTTAATCTGAGGGCCTGGAAACTCAAAGACTGTGTAGCTAAAAAAAACAACTTGAGAAATTTATTATTTAAATACTTTGAAACTTCAGTTCTGTTCCCCTTACTGGGATATCTGGGATTGTAAACAAATTATGTAGCATCCCTCTACCTCTGGTTCCTCTCCCAGAAATGGAGATTGTTAGTTGAGAGACTGAGATTTAGTGACTATACTTTAAAAGATCAAAGTAAAACCTGTTTTCTAGATTTTCTCAAGGGGTGGGGATTGAGAGATACTGATTTCAGGTGGGTTTTAAGATGGATACCTGGATCTCATTCTTTAAAATATCTTGGCATAATATAACTTCTTTAAAGGATGGATTTGATTTTGGTTAAATAACCATGAGTGAAGTTAGTTGATGCCAACTCTTATCAATAAAATGGCTAGTTAGGATTAATGATTGTGGTTTGGGGTTAGTAGGACTGAATCTAATCCATGTAACAATATGCATACATGTGGGTAAAGATAAAACTTGGAAAATGAAGCCGGTTGAATTAAGGTTGTAGAGATATGAATGAAGGTTTTTTCCAAGCTTGCTCTTATTTTTAGTAGAAGTAGCATCAACAGTACTTTATCATTCAGTGTCTATTATGTATAAGACCTTAACTTCATTTGCTTACCTGATATTAATAATTTAGGTTGAATATTTTTGTTAAGGTGAAATCATATGAGAAGTTTTTAAATGTGATCTTTTAAATGCTGGCTCCAGAAGATATTTCCAAAGGAGGAATTTGAAAAAAATTTTCTGGGTAATATTAGTGTGAGTAGAATAGTGTAGAGCAGTGGTTGTAGAGTGAGGTATAGGTCTAGGTTCGTGTTACCTGGGAACGTTTGCAATGTCAGTATCTTTTGACTGATCTCATTTCCTATTTTCCACCCTCCCCCCCACTCTGCTGTAGTATGTAGGATGGGGTTGCCTCAGGCATGAGTATCCTTTAAGCGATTTCCAGATGATTCTGATTCACTTCCACCCAAGAATCACTGTCTAGACCAGTGTTTCTCTACTCTTTTTCTTATTATGAACTCTGACAAAGAGCCCTTTTAGACGCTGTTTTGCTCATCATACCCCCCATGAGATTCTAATATGACAGATACACCGAGTATCATTTGATGTACCATATGTCTAACCATGCTGTATACGTAAAAACTATAAGGATTTTTTTGTCCCTAAGGACAAAAAATTTCACCCCTTTCAATTTCAATTTTCACCCCTTTCTGGTCAGTCTCACCCCTGTTGAGAATGCATGGTCCAGAGCTTTACAGTGTGCGTACTTTGAAGAACACACTGGAATGGATGTATGTTATCAAATATAAGTATATGGAGTCAGCCTGTTTGTTAGACATCAGGCATAGTACTGTGTAAATCATCCCTCATTCATCCTCCTTTTCCTGAGTGTTCATATTTTATTTGGTTATTTCTTTGTTTCATGGCCACCAGAGTTTCTCTCTCCCTTCAGTGAGTTTGTTAATCTCACCTTCTCAGCTTTTGTTCAGCGTTTGCATTTGACTTCTCATGCCATGGAAGTCCCTTGTCCTCTGTGAGACTCGGTTCTGTTTGGGAATTAACCTTGTCTCTTAACAGTGAGCTTGCCTTAAAGGTGACCCACAGGGACACAGGCTGTTTTGATACCTCTCGTGGCTGTGTTATATGCATCTCAGTTCCACTGCAAATCCATCTCTTGGTTTCTGATCTTCTTCCTAGATACGGGGACATGAGAAAGGAACTCGGCTTTAGAATCCGGGACATGTGGTATAACCTGGGTGAGTGTCCAACCTCGAACAAGCCCCAGTACAGCTTCTGTGTGATAAGCATCCCACGGTGAATTCTTTTTTTTTAAATTTTCAATCCACACACTCCTGAGATTTATTTGTCTGTGGAGTGAAAGTCGATTTGTTGGTTTCACGCCATCATCTCAACTGGGACATTGATAATGAACTCTTTCTTTTGTATCCACATGGTATCAGAATACAATATCTAAGTCACTTCTGAATTGGGTCGATTTGTTTCCCACATAAATTTTTCTTGTGGGCCCCCTGGAGGAAGATCGTAGCACTTTACTTATGGTGAATGTTATGTTTTAATAACATACATGTTTTAATAACATGTTTTAATATCCTCATTTACTTTCATTTCAGGTCCTCACAAAATCAAATTCATCCCATCCATGGTGGGTCCCATTCTGGAGGTCACTCTGACCCCCGAAGTAGAGCTTCAGAAAGCCACAATCCCCATTTTCTTTGATATGATGCAGTGTGAGTTCAATTTCAGTGGCAATGGAAATTTCCATATGGTAAGAAGTGGTAGACCTTATCATCTTAGAAATGCATATGTCATCAACTCTCATTTGTTTTCTTTCTATATAGAGAAGCAGTAGCCCGAATAATACAAATCAAGGTTGACCTAAAAATTCACTTTGCATTTAACTTTGTAAAGCAATTAGGTATATAATCAGAAATGCCAGCTCAGAGCCTGGAAGAAATCTTTTTGCTGCATATCTTTTTAAAGCAAAACCCTGTCTCTGGTTAATGAAAAGTTAACTCAATGCACTTTAATCCTGTCTGTTTCAGTGTCACTGAGAGAATAACACAGTGAATTAAGTTAAAGAATTGTATGTTAAAGTACAGCTGAGGGAGGGCTGCCATGGACTGAGGTCTAAACCATTATTCCAGCTTGGAGAATGTGGTCTTCCTTATGTGTCTGCTCTGTGCCTCAGTTTTCTTATGTACAAAGTGCGTTAATATTGAAAGGAAGATTTTGCAGCTACGAAGCTCTGCAAACTGAGACTTAGATGAGAAACAAAACTAAAATAGAAAATCAGAATCATTAAGCTATTTTTGTATGCATGGTTGTAGCAGAAAGTAATGTTTTAGATAATTAAAAAAAAAAAATAAATGTAAATCAAAGGACAGAGTAACATGAGACTGCTTTAGAAGGCTTCGACAGGGCCTTGGTGCCGTGTTCATGAACGACTCCAAGTGTGATAGTCCCCTGTCTGTGTTGGAAACAGTTCACAAGTCAGTAGAGGGTTTGGACGAAATCTAGAAAGACTGGCCACATCCTCTTCTAAGGGTGAAACATCGTGCTGTGAACTTGTCACTCTGCTTTCAGTTTGAGAACGAGTTGATCACGAAGCTGGACCAGGAGGTAGAAGGGGGCAGAGGAGATGAACAATACAAGGTTCTTCTGGAAAAACTGTGAGTAGTTCAGAAACAGAACCTCGCTTCGGTGGCATCATTTAGTAATGGAGGAAAAAAAACACAGCATAGCTCTGTACCAGCAGAGCAATCGAGTGGCCTCAGCTCGGCCGGGGTCGTCCCCATGGGGGTCCTCGGTGCTGCTAATGGGCTATGCACCATCCGTCCGCTGCTGACGTTGTCTGTCCGATGCGAGTCAGATGCGCGTGTTTTCCTGGCCGGCCTGGCCCTGGAGAACACAGAAGGAGGAAATGTACAGAACGGTGGCATGTTGCCCAGGGTTGGAATTTTTGAACTTCGACAAAAGTGTTAGCACCTCTAATTCTGGCTTCAAAGCAACAATCTAAAGGAAAAAAAAATTCCAAGGTCCACTTTAGATGCAAAAATACCGTATGCACCATCCACATGATCTCGACCACCCTCTCCCCACCTCCAACTCACCCGTCACCCTCTTTGCCCCCCTCTGCGCATGTGGAATGACAGCACTAAAAGAGCAAAAGAGTGATGAGAAGCACTTGGGCGTTGGCTTTGGGGAGAGATTGAGCTTCAAACCCTGTTTTCACCAAACACTGTGCATTTGGCTTTTTTTTTTTTTAACTTTTTTTATTTTAAAATAATTAAAAATTTCTATTTTCTAAAATTATTTTCTCTCTCTCTCTCTTTTTTTTTATTACAACTTTTGAGACATGCGAATTGGACGCGTTTGGCTTTTGACCAGTGATTCAGCCTGTCCAACACCTCATTTTCTCCCGTCTCTGAGAATAATAGCATCTATTTCTTGGTATTGTTGGGAGGATTAAGTAAGATGTTGTGCTAACATAGCGTCTGTAACAGAGTTCATGCGTAATAGATGTGGGCTGCCCTAGTGTTTGTGGTCAGCACTGTTATTACAAATCTTCCCATCATTTGGTTCTAACTGTACTGTTGGCTTTCTCATGCTCTCTGAACTTTGATAGTATTGACCAACAGTGTCACCTGCTGAGCACTTGCCTCAGTCGTTTTGTTACTCACCTGTTTAGTGGACTAGATACAGTGCTCAAGAACACAGACTCCACCTGTTTTCTTTTTTTTTTTTTTTAAAGATTCTCTAAGGAACCAGCATCCTGAATACTCAAAATGGAATCGAATTGGTGAATAGTCTGTATTTTAAAGAACCAGAGTTATTTCCTATTTCATTTTTCATGATAAGACCTTTTGGTGGACTCTTTATCATGTTTCCATTAGGTCTCTCTGAGCTTCAGACCTTCCAGTTTATAACTTGTGCATTTCTGATTTGCTGTGGAAATATGTTATATGCACATGCGCACACACTATTTACACATGATAAATTGTCCTTTTTTTTTTTTAAAGCCCATAGCTGATTTTTCATGTAAAGATCCTACTTTGCTGTCTTGGTTCTTCCTGGATCACTAACTCAGCAAAATATAATCACACAAGTCTCCAGTGTCCAAGAAAAATCTTAGAGTCTGGACTAGTTTTTGGACCCATTTCCCTCTCTTTTTTCTCCATTTTCCCAAGTTTTTTTTTTCTTTAATGCTCTAATATGAGAAGCCCCAGGACTTTGCTCTCTGTGGGTCGAAAGGGAGAAGATTCAAACCAGAAGTTTAGCTTCAATTTGCTTGTTTACAAATCTGCGTTTTCATCTGAAAATAACACTTTTATCTAAAGAGCCACGTGTCTGGAGGTGTATCTGGTTCCTCGGTTCCTCTAGGCTGAGCGTCAGTCCACGGCATTCTAGAATGCCCAGAAGATGCCCTGAGTGCCAGGCCTTAGGGAGAATAAAGATGTAAGGAAGATGGTCTCATTCAATTGGATTAGAACCTTCAGACAGCAGGGTTCTCGGTTCTGTGATATTGACTAGAAACAAACAACCAACACCAACAGACAGTCAAAGGGGGACAGTTCTAAGTGATGTTGGGACTGCAGTCAAGCCCTAAAGGAAATGTAGAGCTTGAGTAGAGAGTACAGCAAAAGTGGGGCTGCCAGGCTGGGATGGTGTCCACGCAGGGCATGTGTCTGCTGACCTGGCATGCCGGGCTATCTACTCTTGCACCACCTGCTCTGAGACCTTGGTTGATGCTCATAAGAGGTGCTGGAATGGCAGCATGGAACACAGACATTTGTCTCTCCCTCCACCCCTCCAGACTCCTAGAACACTGCCGGAAACATAAGTACCTCTCTGGCTCTGGGGAGGTGTTCGCGTTGCTGGTCAGCAGCCTCTTGGAGAACCTGTTGGACTACAGGACCATCGTCATGCATGACGAGAGCAAGGAGAACCGCATGAGCTGCACGGTGAACGTGCTGGTATGTGCCAAGCCCCTGGGCTAGCGAGAGGGCACTGCCGGGCCGCCCCGGCACCCCACAGCGCAGCTCTAGGCAGATCTCGCAGACACGGGGCGCCCAGGGTCACCTTCACGGAGTCTGTGCCCTGCTGAGTCTAGCTGGAACACCTGGCTCGGCTTTAGACTCAGACACTAGCGGCCACAGACCTTGAGGATAAATTTGGAGACAGGATGGAAAATGCAACATAAGCTCTCGATGCAACCCTTTTTTCTTCAGACTGTCTTCAACCTGTCTCTCTGTTGTAGATGGCTCGTTTATGGGCAAAGTCGAATACGCATCAGAAATGCTACACCCTGGATAGAGAGTTAGTACTTGACATCTCAGTGATGGCAGAACTCTTTGGTCTCGCCTTTTTCGATATTGTTAACCAGGACCACAGACATCAGAGGTTTAGGTTGCCAGGCCTCCCTCTTCTTAATACAGACCCCGGAAAGACAGTATAGGCGGTGACTTGAGTATGAGCCCGGTATCCACCCTATTAGGTTTCTTGCATTCTTCAGAAGTATGGTTCTAAAACAATTCTTCAGCTTCTTTATAACCTGTCACTTCCTTTTCTTGGGGGGGTATTCGTTAAAGGGAAACAGTGAACTCTTTGGAAAAGTGACAGTGTTGAAAAGCAATGATAGTGATTTGGCCATTTTCATGGTGAGCTTGTCAATAGCTCTTGATTTATGTTGGTATTTTGTGATCCTGATTTTTTTTTTTTTTTCCTGGCAGAATTTCTATAAAGAAAAGAAGAGGGAGGACATATACATAAGGTAAGAGGAAGGAAAGTTTCTGCTTTTGCTATTTATGTCAGGGCTTTGCGATTTATTCCCTCAATAATAAACAAATACTGTGCCTCAACACCTTGCTTGTTGCTGTGGGAAACACCTAAAGGTGTGTCATATACTCAGCTCGCCCCAAAAGGATAAACTTTTTAGATAGATGCACAGACAGGTACGGCATGAAGGCACGTGTAAGTGAGGTGGTGCCAGGATTGAGGGGAGGGTTGGAAGCCTTCTGGCCCAGGGTGTTGAGGAGAGGCCGTGAAAACCTATCCAGGAATCTCGGCCTGGAGCCCTTAAATCCCTGAACATGAAATAAACTTGTACCTGACCAATACGCACATTCCTGGGGAGAGATTCCATAGCCTTCATTAACGTCCCCATGGGATCCAAGACCTAAAAGGAGGAGAAAATTAAACACCAGTGCCTTAAAGGGAGAGTAGAAAGTAGACTAGATGGGACAGGAAAGACGCAGAGGCAGGAGGCAGCACGATGCACTAGGAAGTAACCGACTCCTGGGTCTAGGAGCAGGGACATGTGAGCCTGTATGGTTGCAGGGGACGGGTTGGGTCTGGATGTGGGATGGGCTGAGTGCTGGGTCAGCGCTCGGTCACATGGTAAATGCCCGTCTCCCCTCTTCCCAGATACTTGTACAAGCTTCGCGATCTGCACCGCGACTGCGAGAACTACACGGAAGCCGCCTGCACGCTTCTCTTGCACGCCGAGCTCCTGCAGGTGAACGGGTCGGGGAGCTCATTCCCACGGGGTGGAGGGCGTATGCCGCGTGTCACCTGTTCGGTCCTTTAGGACCAAATTGGATCCACTTCATGATTTTGATGAGAAACAGCTTTATTCCAGGGATATCCTTTGATCCGAGAATATTTTTACCCCTTCTAAATAGGCCCAGCTAATTTTCAGATCGAGATTGGGGAAAAATGTTGGTTATCTTTTATTTAAAAATCCTTAGATGCAGAGGACAACTTAAAGGTCCAGAGGGTCCTTGACATTCTAATTAAAGAAATAACACACACACATTGATTAATGTATAAAAAGATCTGTAAAACTGCAGAGAGATGAGTTGTACGTGAACGTAGTACTGAAAAAGTCCTTTCCTTTTATACTCTCTCCTTAACGAAAATGGTGCTGTGGCATGGATTATATACGTCTATACATCATGAATCTCAAATAATTATCTCTAGCCCTGACCTCTTCCTCTAACTTTGGATTCATGTTTAAATGGTTCTTTCAGCATTGATGTTTGAATGACTAATAGACAGCTCAAACATGGTGCATTTTTGACAGAGAATCTATTTCCTGCTCTTGCCACCTCCCAACCTAGCCTGCCTCCCTTTTCCTGTTGTGTCCCTAAACACCGTCATCTATTTTAGTGGCTCAGACAAGCTCGTAGTCTTCTTTGATTCTTCTCTGTTATTCACCACCTCCCACTTTCTCCAGGAGTGAGAAGCATGGCCCCTGTGTCTACACTGTGCCCCTGACTACCTACTTCTTGTACCTCCCTTGCTGCCATCCCAGTCCACATCACCAGCATCTCTCACTTTGAATGCTCCAGCAGCCTCCTCTTAGATCTCTCTGCCTCCATCCCTGTCCCTAGCAATTAATTCTCTTCTACAGTTGAATTTTTATTTCATACAAAAGTGATACACATGCATCGTTCTGAGCTACTAATTAAAGACAGGAGTCTCCTGCCTCACCAATTCCCATAGGAAATTCACAATTCGTAGTTAAGATTAGGGCACAAAAATAGCTTATCGTGTCTGGGTCATTGGTGAGTCTCAGTGACTGTGGATTTCACTGTAGAATGGCCAGAAAGCAACCCCGGTGTCTGTAACTGTAGGTCTTTTCGTTTGGGCTGCTCAGAAAATTCAACTCTCCTGTCCTGGTATAAGGTATTAGACGTGGATGCAGCTCTTTTCCCAGAGTGCTATTTGGTAGAGATGCCACTTGTTCAGTGTAGTTCAGATTTTCCTTGCTGGTAGAAGATCTCATCTTTATCATGTACTAAATTCCTACGTTGGGAAGGGGTCTCTTTCTTGATTGTATATTTGCACGGATCTCTGTCTATTCATGTACCAGTACCACACTGTTTTAATTATTAGTTCTTTATAGTATGTTTTATTATCTGGTAGCTACTCTTGATTGCTCTTCTTTTTCGGAGTTTTCCTACCTATTCCTTTTTGTTTATTTTCCCATATGGACTTTGGAATCATGACATTTAAAAATTAATTTAGTGAGAATTCACATGTTTATGAAATAGAGTTTTCTTATCCAAAAGCATGGTATGACTTTCCATTTGTTCACGTCTGCTTTTGTGCCCTTCAGTGGTGTATTTGAGTTTTCTGCATATAAGTCTTACGTATTCCTTGTGATGTTCACTGTTAGCAATCTTATCTTTTTGCGTTTATTTTTGTTTGGTTCTTCAATTATCTTCTATATGGTTATTTCCTATGTATGTGAAATCTATTTCCAAATATGTTGATTTTTTTTTTATCCTGCTGTGACTTTTATTGTGTGGATAGTAGTTTTTTAGTTGACTTCCTTGTATTGTGAAGAATACAACTATAATGTTTGCAAATTGTGCTAGTGTTACCTTCTCTTATCCATTTTTAAACTTCTAATTTATTTCTTTTATCTGGTTGTATTAATGATGCCTTCAGTACAACAACAATCATGCTGGTTGGCAACCTTACTTCATTCCTGACATGAGAATGCCACAAGTGTGTGTCCATTTGGCATGATACTTGTTTTTGAAGCTTGCTTGGGTATATGTGTGTCTATGTGATTTTTGTGTCTAATAAATAATCTAACATAAGATATGGATGAGTCAAATATACATACAAATTTTTTTTGATTTTTGTTTTTTTGGCTGAATATTTGCTGCATTGATGTCTTTAATTGATCTGTTGCATTAACCTCTTTTGTTGCTTTTGTTTGATTTTAGTGGTCTGACAAGCCCTGTGTGCCCCATTTGCTTCAGAGGGACAGTTACTATGTTTACACCCAGCAAGAGCTTAAAGAGAAGCTGTATCAAGAAATTATATCATATTTTGACAAAGGCAAAGTGAGTACTGGTTGCTTTTGTATTAGGGGAGGGAGGAAGGTGACCGCCCTGTTGCAGTACAGTGCTGATGCTAACCGCCTGGACTTAGTGCAGACTGCACGGGTTATGGGCACCGTCCCCAACAGCACGGCCCAGATGGCAGCCGCGAGTTTGGAGGGTACCAAACCATCTGCACTTCTGACCAACTGCCCATAAGTTTTGGAGGTTCCTATGGCCCCCTCTGCTTTGATAATTTGCTAGAACAACTAACAAAACATGGTAAAGTACTATATTTAGTGTTTATAGTTTTATTATAAAGGACATAGATCAGGACCAGCCAAATGCAGAGATATACAGGGCAAGGTCTGGGAGGAACCCAAACATAGTGCTTCCGTGTCTTCTCCACGTGAACTTGGGGCATATTACCTTTCTGGAAAATTGATGTGTTCTCCCGCTGGGAAGCTTGCCTGAGCCTTAGTGTGCAGAGTTTTTATTGGGGTTCCATTGTGCAGGCATGTTTGATTGGTTCATTGACTATGCAATTGCACTTGATCTTTACCCACCCCCCTTTCCTGGAGGTCAGGCTGATATGTGGCTCAAACCCCCAGCCCTGTGATCGCATGGTTGGTATTAATATTTCTCGAATAGCCAGCCGCCATCCTGAGACCATCTAAGAGCCCGATGTGAGTCACCTAGTTTGCATAGATTCAGGTGTGGTCTTGGGGACCCACCAGGAATAACAGAGATATTCCTGTTGCTTGGGAATTTCCAAGGGTTTAGAAGCTCCTTGCCTAGAACTGAGGTCAAAGACACATTCTTTTTTATACAGTAACCTGTGACTTTTTATTATCCTCTTGTGTGTCTTTGAATTCTGATATTTTTAATAGGAGAGAGCATGAATCAATAAATTAAGGTGTGAAGGGCAAAAAAAGATCGTTCATCTCAAGCAGACTTACCCCAGTGCTGAGTAGAAGGGGCAGCCCAGAGCCCCATTCTCCAAAACCACAGTTTCACCTGTTCATTGTTGCTGGTCCCATCAGCTTCTCTGCATTCTCGAGACAATGTTGGTGAACACGTGGGGCACACCAGACCCCCGTCCCCTGCCTGACACCACACACTGTAGACAACCACAGGGGCAGGAAGGCAAAATAAACATAGGAACTGTGTCAGGGAGTCGTGGAGTCCGTGGTCAACTGGAGAAGGCATGTGCAGCGGAAAGACCTTTTAAATTAAAAATGAAAAAAAAAAATGTAGAGAGAAGGGATTGGGGGAGAAAGAAAGGAAAATGCTTTGTGGTATCCAAACAAAATGGATCCTGGATTCAGCCTGTTTCAGATGCCTGGATGGTTCACGTGGACGGCCCACTTCCAGCCACCGCAGTTGTTCTATCCGTGGAACCTGTTAGTTAAATTACTAAATAAATAAATAAGCCAAATAATCGTCACGATAAAATTGCCATCATCTATTTAGTGCTAAACTGTTCAGGATGATTTTTCAGACTTTTCCTCTAATTTAATTCGTCCTGTAGCCCTATTAAGTAGATAATATCTCTACTTTACAGGTGAGGAACTTGAAGCAGGTGAAGCTCAGGCTTTTTGGTCTCTGCAGACTCTAGCCCTCTTAAAAATTATGGAGGACCCCAAAACACTTTTGTTCATGTGGGTTATACCTGTTAATATATACTCTTTGAAATTAAAGCAGAAAAAATGTTAAGTACTTACTTGTTCTTTTAACAATATTAATACACCTATTTATTACCTGTTGATATGAGTCATATATATATTTATGAAAAATCACTATATCAAAGAATTAGTGATATGATTGGCATTATTCTTGCAAATTTCTTTAATGTCTGGGCTAATAAAAAATAGCAGCATTCTCTGATTTGCTTCTGTATCTGTTCCATTATGATGTCACACATCATGTAGCCTCATGTATAGTCAAGAGACAGTGAGTGTGGAAAAAGGACAGTAATAGTACTATTAGGAAGATAGTTTTGACCTCATCGACCCCCTGAAAGGGCCTTGAAGACCGCCAGGAGCCAGAGACCACACTTTGGGAACCACTGTGCTAGACGGTCTTCCTGTCTCTTACATAACTTAGCATCTGGGGAAGACGAGAGGGGACTCGGGAAGGCCACGTCACTGGAGTTCACTGGTGGTGGCGACTGGCTCCCTGCACCAGGTCCCACTGATCTAGGCTGGTTTCCAGATGGCACATCTCAGAGCCTTTTCAGTGGCCCAGCCCTGTAACTTCAGGGAGGGCAAATTTGACAAGTGATGACTTTATGAGATTTAATTTTAGAGTATTTCACAATGTGGACCATGCACACATTCCTTCAGCAGCCGGAAAGGATGGGATATAGCACTTTGTTTATAAGAACGAAGCAGGACGCGAGCAGATGCTGTGCTTTGAATAATGCCCATCTAAGAGGCATTTCATGAAATGCAGAAATGATTAGAAGGCTTGATCTGGGATGCCGGCCTCAGACATCGGATATGTGCATTAGCCTGTAACTCACATGGTCGTTAACGCTCTAAGGCATTTCCTAAAATGCCCATCCACTAAGTAAAGATATCAGTGCCCTACATGAAAACGCGGTTTGCCCAATCCCATGCAACAGTACTGTTAGCGTCTTTTCCACGTCCCCCAAACAATCTACCTGCACACACACGTACTCTCCCCAGAACCAGGGTCCCATAGAAGCTTCCTTCCTCCTCTAGCAAGACTCTCACGCTCTCAGAACCTGGGCTTTGGAAATAGTTCTTCTCTCATTTCACTTGTCATCCGTACTTTGTGCTTTAAACTCAGTCTTCCTTTGTCTGGGGACACGCATGTGGTATTGTTCGTGTTCTTACAGACAGACTCTCTGAAGATGCAAGGCAGCCAAGATCCACGATCTTTATGATGTCAGGAAAGAAAGGTTTAGTTGATCCAAGGGATGATGAAGCAGGTCGGGGCAGATCTGCAGAAACTCGGCCCACCTGCCCCCTCACTCCCGGTGACTCTCCCGTGGCTTTTGCAGCTAGATCAATGACTGCTTTGTTCTCCACTTTTAACCCTACTTTTCTTTTCCTGAAGATGTGGGAGAAGGCAATCAAACTGAGCAAGGAGTTGGCCGAGACGTACGAGAGCAAAGTGTTTGACTACGAGGGCCTCGGCAATCTCTTGGTGAGTCTAGGTCAAATATGTTTGGTCTCCAGTGGGGCTGCTAAAATTAGCGTTCACCAGAATGTTTTAGTAAGTTGAAGAAAAGTCATGATTAATGGTGTTCTTTACAATGGAAAAGTAAACCTTGCTGGAAATAAAAATGAAAAAAGAATGTGGTCTGAAAGCTTGGATCATTATTTGTCCAGATTATCTTTCATGGAAGGTTCCGGTCTCTGGGGCAGGCAGGGTTGCCTCTAAAGGGCTGTAGATACTGAGCCTCAGATGACAGTGACTTGGAGCTGCTTTCCTCTGCATACCTTTTGGGGACCCCTGTCTGTAGCTCTCTCTTCCTTCCTGGTGCCATTTGGAAGGTCTTTTTGTGCACCTTCTGTACACCCAGCCGTCAACAAAGCAAAACAAAACTAGCAAACCCAATATTGCATTTGTTGATTTCTAGTAGACGAGTTACAAAAGGGCAGGTCACCTGTTGTCATGGAATAATAATTTATTTTGAGGAGCTGTTTGTTAAGATCACCTCGTATTAATAAAAAATGTACCAATGTGCTATACCAGCTCCTGCCATGACATGCAAAAAATATTCACCTATTTTATCAGCTGACTTGCACTGAGATGTTAGTAATGTAACATGTTACCCATCTAAGAAAACATTATTCTGACAGAGACCGTCACCTAGAAAGAGTAGTAAGATAGGCATGCTAACCATTGTTGGGGGGGAATTAGGGACCTTCCCCCAAATCCCCTGAGTGTGGCTACCGACCTACCTTGCCTTCTCTGTGAGCCTGAGCTGGAAGCTGCTCCCCTGGTGAAGACTTCAAGAGAGAGGTGGTACCAGATGCTGGAAAGCAGAACATCCCAACCACCCTCTGGGCACTTAGAACTGAACCAAAGACTTTAATGCAAACCACTGCACAAACTGGAGCGTTCTTTACCGTCTTCTCCCATGTGTCTCCTTAAGTGCAGCTAACCTTTTAGAGGTCCTGACGCCCCTTCTAGAAACTGCCGGAAGCCTCACCCTGCCTCCCTACGTGGAAGAGTGAATGTGTGCACACACTTCTGCTCGCAACCTTAGCGATTCGGGGCCCTCTGAGACTCATTCGTGGACCCCGGGTCCCAAACCTCTGATCCAAGAACAGGATAACCCTCTTGCCCTTGTGATGTTTCCCAAAGACCTTTCGTTTCTCTGTGTTACGTGGGAAACAGCAAAGCAAACTGTGTGATCCTTTTCATCCCCACGGTGTCCTCGTAACCTCGCAGTGGAATGTCTTGTTTTGTTTTGCAGAAAAAAAGAGCCTCGTTTTATGAGAACATCATTAAGGCAATGAGGCCTCAGCCCGAGTACTTTGCCGTCGGATACTACGGCCAGGGCTTTCCTTCTTTCCTGCGGGTAAGGAGCTGAGGGTGGTCCCCAAGGCCATCAGGCCGGGCGCTGTGAAGGAGGGAAGATGCTCATTTCTTTTCCAGATGGACAACAGTGCGTTAGCAGCTGCGCCCCGTCTTCTCGCTGTGGGAGGTCAGGGAGGGAAGCCACTTCCTGAGCGACCGCCCCTTCACCCCACACCCCCGACACCCCTGGTGTTCTGCCAGGTCTTTTGTGAAATGACCCTCCCCAGGTCGGTGAACGAAAAAGGGGAAAAAAACAGAACCATTCCCTCCGCTTGCCGGCGGCTGCGGGTCAGGCTGGGAAAAAGGTTGAACAGATGTATTTAGTTGCTTATTGGATTTCCAGCAGGGCTAGTTTGAAAAGGAGTATCCTAAGAACAAGACTGCAAGAGTTTCCCCAAAATAAAAACATTTTTGTTGCACTAATAGTGACGAGGATGGTATTTTTCTTCCATCTCAAAATTGTCTATAATGTGATATTGATTTTATAGTTTCAAAATCAAAAACTCTTATCTCCTACAAAATGGAAGCCTCTTTTAGAGCTGAGCTTTGCTTAAACGTGTATTATCCATCTGCTTTCCCCTAATGCAAAAAAAAAAAAAGAGAAGAAAAAGTGGTAAAAGGAAGCAATTTACATTCTTAACAGCACTTAATGAGGAGACAATTCATTTGTTCATTCAGTCAATATATCCTGTTGATTACACTCAGATGTGGTCTCCACCCTTCTGGAGTTTACAACTTAATAGGGGAGATGTTAGCAACATGTGAATGTGAAATTTATACTGTAACCAAAACGGTATGTGCTGGAAGCATCTGTAGCCCAGGAGCATTTACCCAAGTGAAATAAAAACCTATCTTTTCACAAAAATTGGGCTCAAGAGACACTCCTGAGAAGCTGGGAATACAAGTGTGCACCACCAAGCCTGGCTAATTTTTTAAATATTTTTTGTGGAGACAGGGTCTTGCTATGTTGCCCAGGCTGGTCTTAAATTCCTGGGCTCAAGAGTTCCTCCCACCTCAGCCTCCCAAAGTTCTGGGATTACAGGCGTGAGCCGCTGCATCTGGCCTGAGAAAATAGTATTTAATGCTCTTATTTTCTATGAGACTTTCAGAATGGCTGGGGACTGCTGTCATCTGTGCCATTGCTGTGTCACTGTGTGATACGGTGACAAACTTCTCGTCCTGTCCTAAGGCAGTGCTGTGTAAAGTGCTGGTCCACAAACTGTTACTGGATCACGATTAAGATAGATAAGAGTTTTTACCTGCGTGTAAATTAATGCACGCACTTCTTTCATTGAGAATGGCTTGCTGTGAAAAATACCAGCATGCCTGGTCATGTTGTGGATTTAAATTAGGGCACAAGCCCCTTTTTTCCAAACAGACCGTTTGCAGACTGGCCCTAGTCCTTGGGGCAGGGGCCACATTATGAGGTGCACTGGGCTTACTATTTTTTATGCCTGTGACTTAACTCCCCAAATAAACCACAGCACTCTGGTCAGATTCAATGGTTGCTATAATAGATACTCAACGAGGCCTCGCTGATGGTGGATTGGACGTTGGCTGGGGAGTACAGTGGCCCCCTCAGTACCCGGAACTCCAGTTGCCTCTTCACTCCTCCTGTTGAATGATTTCCCGTACTGTCTCCAACCTGCAGAATAAAATCTTTATCTACCGGGGGAAGGAGTATGAGAGGAGAGAGGACTTCAGCCTGAGGTTGCTGACGCAGTTCCCCAACGCGGAGAAGATGACCAGTACCACGCCCCCCGGAGAAGACATCAAGTCCTCCCCGAAGCAGTGCATCCTTGCTGCCGGGAAGAAAGACCCAGAGGCTGCCCGACCTGGTACAGCCCCAGCTAACCCAGAGAGGCCAGGGCTGTTGCAGTCCCTTCTTTGCGGACAGAGCTGTCCTGTGTCCGCAGGCCACCCATTTAGACATTCTGCTGCAGGTTCCCATTCTGTGTAAAATACCTGGGTCCCCAATATCCTCAGCTGGGGGTTATGAGGTCATTAAAGGGGAGAAATGATAAGCAAATCTTGAAGGAGAAAGGATATACTTTGTAGCCAGATAGGGAGCTTCTCTAGAACACAGACTTCCTGTTCTGAATTCTGGATTCTGTTGCAGACTTTGAAACAGTGTATCTGCGCTGGGGGTGAAGGTGGGAGAGCTATTTCTAAGAGGAGATCATTAAATCAGAGAAGGCGCCCTTACCTAAGCTGAGCTGGTTTTAAATCCTGACTTCGCCGTTGAGCAGTTGGGTGGTGTTGGGTTTAACCTCTTCATTTTCATACTCTCCATCTGTGAAAGGAGAGTAATAATATCTATCTTGTAGTGGTGGTGTGTATATCAGAGATACATTTTCAAAGCACCTAGCGCAGTGCCTGGCTGTGGCGCTGGATAAACAGACGACATCCAAAGATCAAAGCAGTTCCTGTTGCCTGGGCTCTGCCATTCAGAGGGATGTTTTGTCCAAAAGAAATTATTTAAAACCATTTCTAACCACTTATTTCCTGATAACCTCATGGATGCCTGTTTTCCTATGACGAGGGTGTTTGACCAATTAGTCCCTGAATGAGGCATTTCAGTGATACAGAGGGGACCCCAGTTTCAATGCAGTCCTGGCATTCTGGTCAAAGGGAGCAATTGGCGCCGGTGGCATTTCCGGCGGGGAAGCAGGAAGAATGGGGCCCTGCTGCCTGACACCTTCGTGGCCCAGTTCCTTTCTTTCCTTAACGAGCGTCTCAGACATGCAGTGCTTCACTGTGAAGCCCGTGATGAACCTGCCACCCAGCTACAAGGATAAACCAGTTCCGGAGCAGATCTTAAAGTGAGTGGTTCTTTATGTTTTTAGCTGGTTGCTGTGGCTCATGCCTGTAATCCCAGCACATTGGGAGGCTGAGGTAGAAGGATCACGTCAGTGCTTGAGCCAAGAGTTCAAGACAAGCCTAGGCAACACAGCACGATCCCATCTCTACAAAAAAAAAAAATTTAAAAACATTAGCCAGGCATGTAGTCGCTTGTAGTTTCAACTACTTGGGAGGCTGAGGCAGGACGATCATTTGAGCCCAGGAGTTTGAGGCTGCAGTGAGCTGTGATCATGCCACTGCATTCTACTTGGCCAACAGAAACCAAAAAAACCCTTTTGTCTCTCTCACACCCTTTATCAGAAGTACATAAGAACCCAAGCCTTAAATTTATTACAGTTTGGAAGACCTGTCTATTTTATTTTGAGTGTAAGATAGAAGATTAGTAATTCAAAGGGATGCGGGGTGGGGGGGATGTTTTTTTTAGGCAGAGGGAAATCATGAATTTCACTGCCAGGTTTCAGATCCCTGAGTATTTTCATTCAGCATCACTGGGAATTAGGCCCCAGTGACTGAGGGTCTCATCCGTTCTCTCTTTTTTTTTTTTTTGAGACAGAGTCTCACTCTGTTACCCGGGCTAGAGTGCCATGGCTTCAGCCTCACTCACAGCAACCTCAAACTCCTGGGCTCAAGCGATCCTCCTGCCTCAACCTCCCAAGTAGCTGGGACTACAGGCATGCACCACCATGCCTGGCTAATTTTTATACACACACACACACACACACACACACATACACATATGTGTGTATGTGTATATTTTAGTTGTCTAGCTAATTTCTTTCTATTTGTTTAGTAGAGATGGGGTCTCGCTCTTGCTCAGGCTGAGCTCAACAATCCTCCTGCCTCTGCCTCCCAGAGTGCTAGGATTACAGGCGTGAGCCACCACACCTGGCCCTCATCCGTTCTTTTGAGAAGCTAAATATTAATGGTATTACTAGAACTTTTATAAAACTATACAAATGAGGTCACAAATTTGGGTGTCAGTACCTACGCCTTTTACAATTGTGAGCTGCAAAATCAATTCCTAAATTATATGAAAGGAAGATGCAAAATAAAGTCAAATTGTGCACTTTCCTCCAGCCTTCAGTGTGGAGACTCTGTTGGTTGTGAGGCAGCTCGGTGGGTACAACTCAGGCAGGGGCAGGGGTATGTCAGGGTTTGTTGAAGTCAGATCGAGGTGTGCTTATTCAAAGAGTGGAGTTACAGTCTTGTTGCCGTGTCTTGCTCTAGCTACTACAGAGCCAATGAAGTGCAGCAGTTCAGATATTCCCGGCCGTTCCGGAAAGGAGAAAAGGACCCGGACAATGAATTTGCTGTGAGTCCACCCCTTTTCCCCTCTAAAACAAGGTAAAATGGACATCCAAAAAGGAGGTCTTCCACCTAGCCACCAAACGCCCACAGAAACAGTGGTACCCCTGGGAATAGAGACTTCCCCTGCAAATTACCTAGATAGCAAGTTACCATCTCCGTAGAAAATTCTAGACTGGAAGTCCAGAAACTGGGCTCTGCTCCTGGGTCAGCTGCTAGTAGGATCTTCAGCAAGTCACACCTGTCTGGGCCTTAGGCTTCCATCTATAAGGTGAGAAGTCCCAAGTAGATGATATCTTTGAGCTTTAAACATCCAGAATCCTTAAATTTAATTTTATGAAAATGTGGCCCATTCACTTAGGAGGCATTTGGGCATCTCACTTCACTGAACCCAGGAGTTTGTCTGTTTTGCCCGGGAACTGACCAGCATTCCCCATTTTCCTTCCTGCCACCAGACCATGTGGATTGAACGGACCACGTATACGACTGCCTATACCTTTCCCGGGATTCTCAAGTGGTTTGAAGTCAAGCAGATTTCCACAGTGAGTCATTTGAAATTGGAACTGAGAAGAAAGCTTTGTCTCCAAATATAATCACAGCCTTTGTTCGGTGCCCTCTGCAGTTTGCACCAGTGTGGCCGGCCTCCTCTGGCCAACTTTGTTTTTCAAAAGAGAAATACAAGGCATGCCTGTATTATAGAGCTCCTTTGTGAAACCGATGTTACAACACCAACCCTAAAGGTTACTCACCGTGAATGACTCTGTTGTGACCAGAGGAGTGTCGTCTCCTCCCTGATCCTGCCAGCCGCAGAAGCACGTGTGGAATGCCTCTTTGGAGCTTCCTGCCAATTCCATCTTCTCTCCCAAAGCCCTTTCTCTTCTTTTATTCTCAGCTGATCCCCCACCGGTGACCCCAGACTCCTTCCTCTTCATCTTTCCCAGAAGCTGCTCCTTTTACCTTTTCAATATTTATGAAATCCGATTTTATTTCCAGCCTCCTAATTGGCCTCCCTGCCTTGGTCCATTTTCCTAACCGCCTCTGTGCGAATCCCCTTGAGTAAACCTGACCATTTCATTCATTCTCCTGCTTAGAGACGCCTTGTGCTGCCCGGGGTTGGAGTATAAAGCCCATACTCCTTAGCACATGCACATAAGACCTTAGTGACCCTGGCTTTTCCCGTCATCTCCTAGGGAATCTTTTGGAGCAAAACTACTTGTTCTGCCCTTTCTCAGTCCTCCATGACATTGGATCATCTTGTCTGCATAAAATGTCCACTCGCCACTCCCAAACCTCACTAACTCCCGTGAGATTCAGTTTAGGCACCACCTCCTCCGTGAAGCCACCTCTGCGACACCCAGGCTGGGTTAGAGGGCCCGTGTCTGTGCCCTGTTGCACCCGGGCATGTTTCTAGCCTTCCACGTTTACATGTCTTGAGACCCCACTAAAACCTTAAGCCCTTCCCAGCCATGAAGCGCATCTTAATCACTTTCATAACTATGGTGTGTGGCCTGGGACCAAGCATAAAGCACGTGTCCAAGAAATGTCTCTTGAACAAACCTGAACTGAAGCCTGATGGGTCATAAATCATCATTCTTCAAGCGTGGATGTGATTTTTAGAGACTTTTGGAGTTGAGTCTGGAGTAGGAAGTCAGCTCGCTGGTGATGAGTAAAATGAAGGAGGAGATGGTTCTTCTCAAAAGCTGGTTTTGAAGGAAGGAAGGAAGAGCTCTCTCTGAGTCTGCGCTGCATCTTATTTTATTTTCATCCAAAATCCAGCCAGAACAATCTAACACATCCTGTTATTCCTGACCTGTTACCCACGGGATCCGAGCCGAGGTTACTTATGTGTGGTCCGAGTCCTTGGCTTCCGGCGTCACTTGCCTTTTCTCATGAGGACGCACCGGAGGTTCTGCCCGTGCACATTCTTGGCTGTGCAGAAGTGTCTCAGATCTGATACCTGCTCCTCTGTTGTCACTGACCTCACAGATCACCAAGGAAGCTTTGCCTAAGAAATAATCCTTACCACAGCTCCAGTGTTTTTCTACTCGGGTTTTCCTGTAGCCACTCTGCCCCAAGGAATGCCTCTTTGGAGCTTCCTGCCAGTTCCGTCTTCTCTCCCAAAGCTGTTTCTTTTATTCTCAGCTAATCTCCCACCGGTCACCCCAGACTCCTCCCTCTTCATCTTTCCCAGAAGCTGCTCATTTTACCTTTTTGATATTTATTAGATCCTGTTTTATTTCCAGCCTCCTAATTGGCCTCCCTGCCGTGGTCCATTTTCCTAACTGCCTCTGTGTGCCTTCCCATAGCTCCAGTTTTGGAGTCCCCATTCTGCTTCCTAAGGAGATTTTGAATTGCTTATTTTGCATCTTACCGTCTTGTCAAAAAACTGTGGAATCCTAGTACGACCTTGACCTTGCTTGGTGTTGCATGACCTTGAGCAGCAAAACTTCCCTCTCGTGTAACTTACGGGTGTGTTACAACTCTAGAGGGGGGACTGGTTGAACTTTTTTGCTTTCTCTGCTTGGAGCTGACAAAGGTCCTTTCTCCCCACGTGCTGTGCCACGCAGGAGGAGATCAGCCCCCTGGAGAACGCTATCGAGACCATGGAGCTGACCAACGAGAGGATCAGCAACTGCGTGCAGCAGCACGCCTGGGACCGGTCGCTCTCCGTGCACCCGCTGTCCATGCTGCTCAGCGGCATCGTGGACCCTGCTGTCATGGGGGGGTTCTCCAACTACGAAAAGGTGGGCCGGGCCCCGGAACCCCCGCTTGTGGCCACTGTGCCCCTGGTGAATTCGTTTCCTGCAGCTTCTCTGAGAGACGTTCTCTCTCCTCTCTGTACGAACAGGCACGTGGAGTTAATGAAAAGATTGGCCCTGGCCGTGTGCGGTGGCTCACGCCTGTAATCCTAGCACTCTGGGAGGCCGAGGCGGGCGGATTGCTTGAGGTCAGGAGTTCGAAACCAGCCTGAGCAAGAGCGAGACCCCGTCTCTACTATAAATAGAGAGAAATTAATTAGCCAGCTAATATATATAGAAAAAATTAGCCAGGCATGGTGGCGCATGCCTATAGTCCCAGCTACTGGGGAGGCTGAGGCAGCAGGATTGCTTGAGCCCAGGAGTCTGAGGTTGCTGTGAGCTAGGCTGACGCCATGGCACTCACTCTAGCCTGGGCAACAAAGCGAGACTCTGTCTCAAAAAAATAAAATAAAATAATAAAACAATATAAAATAATTGGCCCTGACCTCACACCTCTTACAGCCGAGGGTGCAGACCACGGCCTAGTAAGCCCTCCCTGAAGTAACCCACTGTGCCTCTGGTCACGTCACCTGCTGTCCTCTCTCCCACTGCCTCTGCCCCCTGAGAGGTGCGGAGCGAACATGTGGCCCCAGAGCCAGGGTGCTCCGGCAGGGAAGCAGCATCGCTGGAGAAGGCAGAGCCACTCTCTTCAGAGTTAGCTTCTAGCAGCCCCCGGCCCTGACTTGGTGTGCCATGGGCTGTACGGACAAAGGGTGGCCCTGAGTCTGCAATTAAATTAGCTCAGCTAAGTCCTTCAGCTGTTACTCTGAACAAACATAAGAGGAGTACTCGGCACAACTGCATGGATGCAGTGGATATCGCACCATCTAAAATGCGGGTGATGCATCTGGTGTATGTTAAGTACGATTCATAGAGGCAGCATTTCGCATTGTTGTGATCTGTGCTCGGTAGCTAAATATTTTTGGAGTCATCGTCTTGAATACAGAGTGACATTTGGCCAGGAAACCCCCGTGGAGTGTCCTGGAGAGTGGGTGAAAAGAAAGGAGGCAGCTGGGAAGGGCGGGGGCTAAGTGGGCTGGCCCTCTGGTGTCCCCTGGGAAGAACAGGGGCTTTGTGGTCAGTCTCTCCCCAGGACATAATTCTGGCTTCCTGTTGGCTGCTGTGTGCTCTTGGGCAACACGCTTCACCTCTCTGATCTGCATGTATCTGTAAAGTGAGGAAATTGACCTAGCTCTCAGGACTGACTGGAGGGTTAAGGGAGACTCTTGTACGCAGGGGCCATCATGCAGTGCTCACGTGGAGTTGAGGCTTCACCAGCGTTGGTTTCTCCCAACCTCTGTCTGTGTGCTTGGAGCAGAACGTGTCATTGAAATGTTCTTCCTGGGTGGTGCCATTCTTTTATGTTCCTATAACCTTTTAGCCTTTTTTGGTCTTACTATACTCAGCAGCTGGGAAAGACTCAATGCCAGAGAGCAATCCCAGTTTGCCCATGTTAGGTTTCAATTATAACAATACCCAGTATTACAATGGAAGTCAATGCAAAAATAGGATCCAAAACATGAATAGAATACTTTTTGAATACTATAATGCTTTATTTAGTGTATACTTTTTCATATACTCCCCCTGGCACTGATTTTCATGTACTTTTCCCAAGTATTAATTTTTACAGAATCCCCCTAAGCCATAGATTTATATATGCCTATATCTGTGAATAATATATAAATTCATATGAAGTTTTTCCAGTGTGACAGTCTTCTAATTAAAATGGGGGCAAAAAAGCAACAATATATAAACACATAAATTTCAGGACCTTTGGCTTAAAACACTAATTTATACTTTTAATTAATATGTGTGGCTTTGTGCATTTCTCAACATAGGAAAAGGTAAGCTCATTCATCGCCGTGACCTATTGCGATCCATTGAGAAACCCATCATTGCATACTAGATGTGGGTGACCTGTTGTAAGGCAGCTCTTTATTCGTCCCCTAAGTGGTAAGGACACAGGAGCTGTGCGCTGTGATTCACCAGCCTTGTCTGTTAGGAGGCAAAACTCTCCTGGAAAAATGAATTTCGGGGCACTCTGCTCTGATGTTCCCTGATTGAACCAGTCGATGCTTTGGGCAATGTCAGTGCAGTTTTATCATTTATCAAAAAAATTGTTTTAACTTTCAAATATTTAAACTGCTCGTATATTGAAAGGTAAAAGTAGATGGCAACGTGAGTAAATACTACTTTTTCATTTATGTTGACCCTCCCTCTAGATGGGATTGTGGCTAGAATCAGGTGCTATGTGGGTGTATTATTCATGTTTCCTTTTTTATTATACTTGGACCATGTGTATTTTATTCTGTTTTATTAGTTTATTACGGCTACTATAACAAAGTTCCTCAAAGTATGTGGCTTAAAATAATAGAAATTTATCATTTCATGGTTCTGGAGGCAAGAAATCCAGAATCAAGGTATCATGGGTTAGTTCTTTCTAAGGGGAGAACCTTTGTTCTCTCCGGGTGCCTGGGCCTCTCCTACTAGCTTCTGGTGGTTTGCTGAAAAGCCTTGGTGTTCCTGGTCTAGCAAGTGGCTGTTTTCTCCTCGCATCCTTTTTTTTTTTTTCTTTTTTTTTGAGACAGAGTCTCACCTTGTTGCCCTGGATAGAGTACAGTGGCGTCATTGTAGCTCACAGCAACCTCAAACTCCTGGGCTCACGAAATCCTCCTGTCTCAGCCTTCTGGGTAGCTGGGAATATATGTGTGCACCACCATGCCCAGCCAATTTTTCTGTTTTTAGTAGAGACAGGGTCTTGCTCATGCTCAGGCTGGTCTCAAACCCCTGAGCTCAAGCCATCCTCCAGCCCCGGCCTCCCATTACAGGCGTGAGCCACCGTGCCTGGCCCTCCTCGCATCTCTACACTTGATGTTCTCCCAGTGCGCTCGGGCCCTTTATTTTTTTTTATAAGGACAACAGTCATAATTGGAGTAGGGGTTCATCCTACTCCACCAGCAAGGCCTGTTTCCAAGTATCTTGAGGGCGCACATTTCAACCCATAACTTATGCCCACAAGGTGGCATTTGCACATATTCAGTTTGCACAGAATGAGCTGGTGACTTTTCTGATGGTAGTCTGCAGTTTCAGGAGTTCTTGGGTTTCATAGGATGGGGCTTTGGCTTTCACACCAGTAAGGCAGAAGAGTGAAGGGGAACTGCGAAGGTTGGTCTTTGAAAGCACTTCTAGAAGGAGGTTAAGCGACAGGGAAGAAACATGACTCCTGTCTTAGACTGTTGGAAATGTGTGCTGCAAGCTTCTATTTCTCTTTCCTAACCAACTCTGTCTTTAAAATGGTCTCTTATGGAAGGCCTGTGTTTGGAATTTAAGTTTGGTTTTTATTTCCCTGTGCTAGGGCCTTAGCCAGAGGGGCCATGAATGTTTATTGATGAACCGAGTCCTGACATACAATGATAAGGGCAGCCAGCATTTAATATTTTTAAAATAAATGTCTTCACATCTATGCCTCATTTTGTTTTCAAAATAACCTTTGGGTAGGTAATTAGCGAGAAAAGTACAGAAGTTAATATTCACTTAAGATAGGGGAAAACGTGATATAGCCCTTATCACATGGAAGAGCAGAAAAACTGTGAGCTACATCTCCTGTCTGTTAACTTTTTGCTCCTTCCCTTATGATATCTATGCACTTAATTAGTGACCTTAATTCAATCATTAGCCAGTTGTCATTTGGCTTTTTCTTATTTGATTAGTGAATGTGTTTGTGTGTGTTGATTATTGAGAATGTAACCTTGTAGCAATTTGCATGATTCCAGAAAGACTACAGAATAGCACATACTTTTTAAAATTGTCTACTCTGGTATAAGGGCCATCCCAGGAGAGGAATGAATTTTTAGGTAGACATTTCTGGGTTATCAGAACACAAGACATTTTCCACCCTTCCAGGCTTTTTTACCCCTCCCCTTTTTAGGGTCACATGCACAAATAGGAATGTTACAGTTAATTCTAATTAATACTAATTAATATTAGTTAATTAATACTGATTAATTAATTCTAATTAATACTGGCACCTGCTCTGCTTTTAGGCTTTCTTTACAGAGAAGTACTTACAGGAGCATCCTGAAGACCAGGAGAAGGTGGAGCTGCTAAAGCGACTGATAGCATTGCAGGTACCAGGGGCAGCGTGGGGTGGCCGGCCACGGTGTGTGCAGGACTCCACCATGTTCCCCTGGGCTTAAGCCTGCAAGCCCAGGGTCAGGGTTACTTTTCATTTTCTACCCCTTATAGAACCACAGCCTATAATACTTATGTTTGTTTGGCAAAGTGACTTAGGGGTGGCATCTGATTAAACTGCACGGGGTTGACAGAGACCTTCTTAGAGCTGGGATGAAAGTCCATCCGTTGGTTTCCTGGCCTGTGTTTCTGGCTGAGAGAGGTTGACCTTGTTTTTTTCTCTCTCTCATGGCTTCAGTGGATGTTGGTAGAAAAATGCAACCATCCAACTCAGCCTAAGGCTCAAAGCTGCCCGTCGCTCACCCGCAGGGGTGCCCGGGGCTCTGTCGGGTCTGCCCCCAAGCCCTTCCACAGTTGACTGTAGCTTTGGCGTGTGTATTTCTCTGCATCGTTGACCAAAGTCCGCCCGGTTCACCAGCCCTGAGCTGAGAAGTGGCCTCATTGGAGGGTGCTGTGTGTTCTAGCCCCCACCCGCCCTTCCCCGGCCCCCAAATCCCAATGATGCCTCTTCTTAAGCCGTATTTCCTTCCTTCTGCGCCCTTTTCCGCAGATGCCTCTGCTGACAGAAGGAATCCGCATCCACGGGGAGAAGCTGACGGAGCAGCTCAAGCCTCTGCACGACCGGTTGTCTTCCTGCTTCCGGGAACTCAAGGACAAAGTGGAGAAGCTCTATGGGGTCATAACGCTGGTAGGCTCGGGCTGAGCACCCTTCATGCTTTTTCTAGCTGCTTCAGCCTTTTGTGACACTGACCAGTTTTGCAGATGGCAGGTGAATTATAATAGCTCAGATACAGCGTGAAAATCCCGGGGCAGGTGGGAGAGAGCAGGTTTTTGCTCTTGATGCCTTTGAGCAGTCGTAGAGCTAGACAGAGCTTCTCAAACTCAAGCGGCCACCAGAACCCCCCAGAGGGCTTCTGAAAACACAGGTCGCTGGGCCATTTCCGCAGGGTTTCTGATTCTGTAGATGGGCATGGGGCCCAAGTAGTTGCAGTTCTAACACGTTTCTAGGTGATATTGATGCTATTGGCCTGGGGCAACACTTTTTTTTTTTTTTTTTTTTTGAGACAGAATCTCACTTTATTGCCCAGGCTAGAGTGAGTGCCGTGGCGTCAGCCTAGCTCACAGCAACCTCAAACTCCTGGGCTCAAGCGATCCTCCTGCCTCAGCCTCCCAAGTAGCTGGGACTACAGGCATGCGCCACCATGCCCGGCTAATTTTGTCTATGTATATTAGTTGGCCAATTAATTTCTTTCTATTTATAGTAGAGATGGGGTCTCGCTCTTGCTCAGGCTGGTCTCGAACTCTTGAGCTCAAACGATCCGCCCACCTCGGCCTCCCAGAGAGCTAGGATTACAGGCGTGAGCCACCGCACCCGGCCCTGGGGCAACACTTTGAGAACCACTACCCTAGAAGTCAAGGTTTTCTAAGCCTAGACCCTGGTTATTCCTGTGCTGTCTAGCCAAATTCTTATGGTTTTTGCTGATCTTAAAAATATCATCTATGTTGATGAAAAGTTTATAGTCTTAACACCTTTGAAGGGGAGAAAGAATTGTGAATCGCATTTTTCAATGCATGTAGCTGATTTTGTGGGGTTTTTTGACAGCTTTAACATTCCTCCAGCTTCACTGATCTGCTCATTTTTTCTTTGAGTTCACCCTGTTCTCTTTAATTGTCTTATTCTTCAACCCCTGATTTTCAGATTCTTTCCTCAAATCAAAGCTGTGAATTTCTTTTTATGTTCTCTTCTCCCTTATTCTCACACATCCATCTCCACTGCAGTTTCTGCGAGAGTATCTTTTTAAACATCTCTTTTTAAGAGTTCATGCTTGCCTTCTTCCTAAGAATTTGCCTCCTAACCCGCTGCTCATTAAGAGTTTTCTTCTTGGAACATTTGTCTTTTGCATACAATTTCCCAGAAAGCAAAGACTGTGATTTGGACTTAATGAGCTTAGTCATGGTTAGAATGAGGCTGGTATTAGTAAATTTAATGCAGTGATAGCTGCGGGTAATACTGCCTGTGGCGTTTCTTATGAACCTAGATCAGTATTCTGAGACCTCCCAAGATTCACCAGTTTGAGCTTTAGGTCTACAGCTTCCATCTAAAAATTTTCTCTATGGCCAGTATTTCATTTTTTCTTTTAAAGAGAAAGACTGGAAGAAGCTAAGCTGGAGAAGCAGGCAGAGGGTTCTGCTGTTTTACTGGTGGGCAAGGCATATCTTAGTTTTTCCTTTGCTGTGTATCCGGCTGAAAATTATGATGATTTTTTCTCTAGTCTTAGAAACAGGGTAGATTTAACCTAAGTTGTGTCTCTGGCTAAGAATATAAGCATTTACAATATTTAACAACTGAGGAAGGCCGGGCATGGTGGCTCACACCTCTAATCCTAGCACTCTGGGAGGCCGAGGCGGGCGGATTGCTCGAGGTCAGGAGTTTGAAACCAGCCTGAACAAGAGCGAGACCCCGTCTCTAGTATAAATAGAAAGAAATTAGTTGGCCAACCAATATATATAGAAAAAATTGGCCGGGCATGGTGGCGCATGCCTGTAGTCCCAGCTACTCGGAAGGCTGAGGCAGCAGGATTGCTCGAGCCCAGGAGTTTGAGGTTGCAGTGAGCTAGGCTGACGCCACGGCACTCACTCTAGCCTGGGCAACAAAGCGAGACTGTCTCAAAAAAAAAAAAAAAAAACAACTGAGGAAGCACAGGCACTAACCACTGGTGCCAGAATGGGGTGCCAGCCCCCAAATAAGCAGGTGGCCGTGCCAGTTCCCAGGGGTTGGGTTCCAGCCACCTTTCCACTAAGGGCCGTATGTTTTTCAGCCACCCAACTTGACAGACAGGAAGCCAAGCCGCACGGGCTCCATCGTGCTCCCCTACATCATGTCCTCCACTCTGCGGAGGCTGTCCATCACCTCCATGACGTCCTCTGTGATTTCCACCTCTTCAAACTCGTCGGACAACGCCCCTTCCAGACCAGGATCTGATGGGTAAGGGTTTGAGCCTTAACTTTTAGGAGGAGTGGGGTCATGCCTTACTCATGCTTGCCTTTGGGCACCAAAGGGAAGCTCAGTCAATGTAGGTGCGTTGCCCCCTGAGAAAAATAACTCAGAGTTCACGGTTATTAGCCTTTGTGTCACTCTCCTTATCTCCCTCCTGAGGAATGTCATTCCTAACGTAATGATAACAATACTTACTAAGAGTGAAAAATGAAAAAAAAAAAATCCTACCACCCTGTTACATACCTTACAGTCATTGCCTTAATGTTTTCATCATTTCGGTTTTTAAAAACAATTGCTAAATTTATATTTATTTCAGGAACAGGTAATATAATCACATGGTATGAAATTCCAAAAGTACAAAAGGGTATATCATGAAAAACCTCCGTTCAGTGTCTGACTTTCAGTGGCCAATGTCACTTCCCAGAAACAAATGATATTAACATTCAGGTTCTTAGTAAGCAAGTTCTTTGTAAGTACACAGGCAATACCTAAATACATGCTACTCTCCATACTTTTTTTTTTTTTTTAATACAAATGGTGGCATTCTCTTTACCTTGCTTGGTTTCATTTAATATATTGAAACTCATTCCGTTTTAGAACATAAAGAGCCTCCTCTTTATGCTTTCTATAGCTGTAGACATCTCATCGTATATCTGTACCATGATACAGGTTGAGTATCCTTTTATCTGAAATGCTTGGGACCAGAAGTATTTTGAATTTTTGATAGTTTTGGATTTTGGAATATTTGTATTATACCAGTTTGGCATCCCTAATTCAAAAATCTGAAATCCAAAATGCTCCAGTGAGCATTTCCTTTGAGCCTCATGTCAGGACTCAAAAAGTTTCAGATTTGGAGTACTTTGGATTTTGGATTTTTAGATTAGGGATGCTCAGATTATATATTCCACCATTGCCTACTGGACATTGAGTTGGTTTCAGTCTTTCACTGTCACTGCTATGTGGCAATTAATAACCTTAAATGTAGGTTATTTTGCACGTATACAAGTCTATCAGTATGAGAAAAATCCTGTAAATAAAATTGCTCTGTCAGAGATACATATTTGCAATTTGAAAAATTATTTCTAAACTGACTTCCATAGAGATTAAACCAGTTTACATTCCTGCCAGCAACTTAAGAAGAGTACTTGGTTACCCATCCCTTGCCACCAGATTCCATTAATAGTATCAGTCTTCTTAATTTTTGCCAATCTGATAGGTGGAAAATGTTCTCTTGTTTAGGTTTTTTTGTTTGTCTTTTCTTGTTTTGTGTGAAGTTGAGCATCTTTTCATTTGTTTAGTAGCTGTTTGCATTTTATTTCCTGTGAACTGTGGTCAAATACTTTTTTTGGTGGATTTTGGGCCCTTTGTCTGTAATATGAGTTGGAATATTTTCTGCCAATTTCTCTTTTGTCTTCTGACTTATAAGTTTTTGCTTTAAATGTTCTATTGGGTTGTTCTGATTTTGTTATGTAGTCAATAAAATCAATATTTTATGACTTTTGAACTTTATGTCACAATTAATGGCCTTTCACACTCTTTTTTTTTTTCCTTTAACTTTTAGGGTTTCACTATTCATAATTAAATCTGTGATTCTTTGGAATTTATTCTAATATAATATGAGAAGGTTGGAGCCAACTTTTTTTTTTTTCCAAATGGCCACCCAGTTTTCCCTATAACATTTAGTGAGCAGACCAACTTTTTCTAATTTGAAGTGGCACTCATCAAAATTCAAATTTCTGTGTGTTCTTTAGTCTGCTTGTGGGCTTTTCCCCCTATTTTCTTGATATGCCTGTCTATTCATGCACCAAAACTATGCAGTTTTAATTACTGTAGATTTAAAACATTATTATTTTCTGGTATTTCCTTTCAGAATTTAGTCTGTTTTGCTCATTGCTCACTTTTGGATTAATTTGTCTAGAATCCTATGGCTGTTTTTATTAGGATTATGTTAAATTTATGGACTAACTTTAGGAAGATTGATGGCTTTTTGATAGTGAGGCTTCCTTGCCAAAAATATGAAATGCCTTTCCATATGTTTAAATAGAAAATATTTGAAAGGAGTTAATTTATAGTTGTGTTCTGTCTAAGGTTACTATTAATATTTTTAAGCAATATATTACTAAAATACTAGAAACTATTAAGAGAAAAATGTTTTATAACTTCACTTAGAGATAACCATGGTAAAGTTTAGTTATATTAATATAATACAAAAAAGTATGTGTATTTTTATACCAGTGGAAAAGTACTGCATCTGTCATTTTGTGGCCTGCCTCTTTATGCAATAGAAGTGAATATTTACACATCATGAAGTATTTAAGATAATGTTAAATATGTCAAGTCACTTGACTCATGACATAAATTTTTAATTCTACATTATAATAATTATATCATAAAAAGCACCTATCCAAATTTTTAATTTTTCTTAAATTATTTCTACTTCCTTTTCCATTTACATAAATATCTTTATGTAGCTCCAGTTATAGTATAGATAGAATTTGGTATTTTGCTTCTCCTCCTTGTCTTATAAGCATTTTCCATATTGCTGAGTAATCTTTATTCATATCAGTTTTTATTATGCTTTTTGATGGCAATATACCATCATATCATACAAATGTACCGTAATTAATCCTTATTCTACTGTAGAATGTTTAAGCTGTGTCTTTATTTGTAACAGTTAATCATAAAAGTTAATTATAAATTTTAATACAAAACGATTGCATCAATATGTAATATATTTTTATTATTAAAAATCATAGCAAACACATTTGCACATATGGCTTTCTGATTAGTCAGGATGCATTCTTAGAAGTAGCGTAGGTAGGATAGAATTTTTTACTTTGTGGATTCTGTCTTTGCTTATACGTTTCATTTAAGACCTTCTCTTCCTGGGTAAGATCAATATTCACTGGTGTTTTCATCATTTTGTTGGTCTCATTTCTGTACACTTACACCGTGAGATGTTTGTTCAGTCGGGATTAAAATTTTAGATTTAGACCCTGAGGGCGAAGTCATGGATCAAGATTAGTGATACGAGCAGTCGAAACCCCCCTTGCTTTGCGGAGTGAATGTTGGCTGCCAGGCGATCCCCGTTTGTGATTTTTGTCCCCGTTCCCGGCTGGCAGGTCAATCCTGGAGCCGCTGTTGGAGCGCAGGGCCTCATCAGGTGCCAGAGTTGAAGACCTGCCCCTCAGAGAGGACGGCGAGAACCGGATCAGCAAGTTCAAGAGAAAAGATTGGAGTGTGAGCAAGTCCCAGGTCATTGCAGAGAAGGCTCCGGAACCTGATCTGATGGTAAAAAAATAAAAATAAAAGACAAGACAAAAACCATGAGTGCACTGGAGGCTTGCCAGCACCGGCCCTGTCCCCGGGCCTGTCACCCCATTCCCTCGGGCCGTGCATCACCAGACAGAGGCCTGGCTGTGGCTCCGCTCGGCACACAGCGGCCTGCGGTAGTGTCAGATTGCAGATTGTGGTGAGAAAAGCACCCGCGGAGAATTTAGAGTCTCTACATCAATAGTGGCGCAAGATCTTGGACCCAGAGCGTGAGCATGCGGTTCGTGCTCGGAGTTGTGGTTCCCGCCACTGTGCTCCGTGAGTCAGTCCAAACATCTCATTTCTATTTTTTCATTTTTTTTTTTTAAATGTACTTTTTTCTTCCATCAACCACATCGAGTTCTTAGTGTGGCAAGACCAGCTTTCCCTGAGAATCGAGGTGGCTTATTCCCAACATAAATGGTGCACAGTCCAGCTAGGGTCAAAGTCACGTCCAAGGCCAGCCAGGAATGACCTGTGGTTCTGTGCTCTTAGGTAGCCTCTCCGCCCTGGTGCCCACCAGACGGCAGTGTGGGAAGCAGGTGACAATGTGGGAAGCGTACACATGGCTCCTGGAATTAGGTGTTTTACAGGTTTCTGATCAGCCGACAGGGGCTGCTCTGAGCCTTGCTGAGCTCAGCCTTCCTCCCTGTGAGACCGCTGTGCTGTGTTTTCCTCCCTGGTCCTAGAGCGCAGCCAGGAAAGCACAAAGGCCAAAGAGTCTCCAGCTGGTGGACAGTCGGCTGACGCCATTTCACGGTTCTTCGCCGCCCCAGTCGACGCCCTTGAGCCCGCCTCCACTCACCCCTAAAGCTACCAGGACCCTAAGTAAGTTCTCCTGTATCCTTTGTATTGTTTTTACCAGGGAACGGAGTGTGCTTATGGGTCTGAGCAGTTTTAATTGAACCAGCCACAAAGTATGTAAGACCCCTGTGAGGTTGGTTCGATCTAGGTGGTGGTATGAGGTATGATACAGGTAGACTGGAGTTTAGCCGGGAGGTCTTGGGCCATAAGGACTCCTTAAACTTTTCTGTATAGTGATCCAAAGGGTCTTAATGTCCCTTTTCCCATTGTGAAGGTAGATCTGGACTAGGGGATTGCCTGAGGCCAGGAGTTCAAGACCAGCCTGGACAATATAGCGAGACCCTGTCTGTACAAAAAGTAAAATTAGCCAGGCATGGTTGGTGCTCTACTGTAGTTCCAGCTACTCTGGAGGCTGAGGCAGGAGGATCGCTTGAGCCTCAGAATTTGAGGCTGCAGTGAGCTATGATTGTGCCCTTGTACTCCAGCTTGGGCAACAGAGCAAGACTCTGTCTCTAAACAAATAATAAAAAATAGAATATGGCTTTAGCAATTTGACCAGGTTGGTTTAGGTCAATGCTTAGGTCTGCTTATAGTGGGAAGCAGAATTTTTATGAGATTCTCTGATATATTCTTCTCTGTGTACTTCATGTCATTTCCAGGCTCCCCGTCTTTGCAGATAGACGGACTGGTGACTGCCTCTGTCCCGCCCCCGCCGCCCCCCAAAAGCAAGCCCTATGAGAGCGGCCAGAGGAGCTCCACCGAGGTAGGGAGACGACGGCTGCGTGTGGCCAGGGAGCACCACTCTGGGAGGACAGCCGTGGGTGTGCCAAGCTTTCCAGTGGGCAGCTCTGCCCATAGACTGTCCCTGTAGTCGATTCTTGGTTCATTCCTGAAACCACAAGAGAGAGGGAAGTTTTCAAAAGGAAGAAAAGATGCACAAGCAGACCTTTACCTACGATTGACGGTAGAGCAGACGTTCTCTCTCCCTCACCCTAGACATAGGGGTGTGAAGAAAGAAGTGAGCTCCAGTTCATATTTGGAAAGTTTATTTCTTCTGAGTGAGGGACAGTCCTTCTGCAGTGGCCTCAGATGGGTTTTCCTTCATTCATTCAACAAGCCTCTGTTGCGGGCCTCCTGTATATATGTCAGGAGCCCGAGTGTGGGATGTAGCAGTGGCTGTGTGTGTGTGTCTGGCTCGAAGAGAGCGAGGGAGGGAGGGCAAGTCAGTCTTATTTCCACTTTCACTCTGCAAAGGCTGTGCAGATAAACTTGGGTCAATTGGGAGCTAAACTGGGAAGGAGAAAGGCTTGGGAGCGAAGGGAGGACTCACTCCTGATTTCCTGGGTCTGCTCCTACAGGTTGCTCCTCCGCTGCCCGTCCGAAGAGAAGCCAAAGTCCCGCCTCCCCCACCTCCGAAAGCTCGGAAGTCTAGCATCCTTTCTTCTGAGCCTGGACCCCAGTCCTCTCCTTGAACCTCCGAGTGCCTTGGACACCTGCTGCCTGAGAACTGGCCTCCAGGAGCCGGTGTCGTCGTCACACGGGCTCCCCGCTGACTGCGTTGCCTGAGCTGGGATGGTTTTGTTCTTCTGGAAGCTTCTCTCTGGTCGCTGTTCGAGGCCATGCCACGTCCCCTGCAGTCCACAGGGAGTTCCAGAGGTGGCCAGAAATCCTGTGCATTTTTCAAAGGCGAGATCTCCTTCACCATGAGTGAATTTCAGCGCCTACCGCAGAGACCCCGGCGTCTGGACAGTTCTTCTGCGGTGTTTGCAGAGCACCCCGGTGAACCTACGCCTTGGAGGGATTTCTCGCTTTGCTTCTGAAAAGCTGTGCTGAGACTTAGCTACTTTTCTCTTGTGGACACACCTGTGCCATCCCATAGAGCATCCTGGAAGAGATGGAGGTCAAGTTCACGTTGGTAGCCCAGATAATAGTACCTTGCTAATGTCTACCATGTCTCCTTTGAGCAAAAGAACACACTTGTTTTCATGGAGATTGGCCGCTCTCAGGCATGAGTGGATACCATTATTGAAAAAAAATGTGAGCCCTGAGCTCTTGCTCCCATCACCCCATCCTCTCGTGGCACAGGAAAGCTGCCCTCTGCCTGTCCCCACCAGAACCCCATCACCCTCCTGACTAATGGCCCTCACTGCTCCTTCTGACTGCAGACTCCTTCGCAGCTCTGCCTTTTGCACATGCAATTTTTTGTCCTCCGAGCTCAAATCACTGGCTACGAGGGACTTAGGAGCCTGGTTCAACAGCTTCTTTTCTACACCCCATTTGGATGACTCAGTGGCCCCTCTCTGCTGCCTGACTTTGAATACAGTGCAATATTTCCCTTTGACTATTTATTTCTCTTGATTGTGGAATTAATTTGATTACTTGCTAACGGTACTAATTGTCAGTGCTCCTTTCAGAAGGAAGAAACGAGGTGATTTTGATGACCAAATATTATTACACACACACATATAAGTAGCCGCACAGGCTGGGCGCGGTGGCTCACGCCTGTAATCCTAGCACTCTGGGAGGCCGAGGCGGGAGGATTGCTCGAGGTCAGGAGTTTGAAACCAGCCTGAGCAGGAGCGAGACCCCATCTCTACTGTAAATAGAAAGAAATTAATTGGCCAACTAATATATATATAAAAATTGGCCGGGCATGGTGGCGCATGCCTGTAGTCCCAGCTACTTGGGAGGCTGAGTCATGAGGATCGCTCAAGCCCAAGGGTTTGAGGTTGCTGTGAGCTAGGCTGACGCCACAGGACTCACTCTAGCCTGAGCAACAAAGCGAGACTCCATCTCAAAAAAAAAAAAATAGCCACACAAAGCTGTAGACGTTTTGAGCTGGCAGGGCCTCGGAGGTTAGACAAAAAAACCCTTTATTTTTAGTAGATTAGGAAATTGAGGCTCTACACAGAAAATTGTGCTACAGATTCTTACTAACTCAGCTTGCTCAATTAAGTTATGCCCAGGTTAACACTTAGATCTAGAAGAGACCTCTGACAAACTCTTTATACTTGTCCCCAGTTGGAACAATATTTGAAATGTCCCGGGTGTTTCTCAACTGCTTAGGTTTTTGTGGCAAAGCAGAAAGTTTTTTGACCTCGAATCTGAAGGTCAGTGTGGGGGAAGCTCACCGGGGGTCTCTTCCCCGACCTGGCCCACAGTCCTCTCCCTGGGGAGGTCAAGAGAGCAGAGAGACAGATTGCAGCTGTGTGACTTGGCGTATGCTGCGTGACTCGTCACCTCGCTGTGTCTTCAGGAGAGAGGTCATCGGGTCATCACAAGGGTCAAGGGAGCAAAAACCTCTGGGACAGGTCCAGTGCGTGACTCAAGGCATTAGTGTGCCTGTTCTAGGAGTGGTGTGGAGAATATTTTCCCTTGCCCCCACCCGGGAGAACTGCAGGGTAGGATCATTGAAAAAACATGGGTTTGGGATTTAACCCATATGGTTTCAAATCCCAGCTATATCGTCTATGTTGTTTGCAAACGCCCACGAATTATTTGAAATTCTCCCGGTTTCCTTTTTCTCACCTACAAACAGGGATAAGACCCTGCACACAGGTTGTTGCAAGGTTCAAATGAGCTGGAATACGTGAGAAAGGAGGTGCTTTTTGCAACAATCCTCTTGTTTTTCTGCTGGGCCTGAAGTAAGAGCTGGAACTCTCTAGAGAATTATTGCATTATTGATAGTCTTTTTTTTTTTTTTAAGGTAATTTGGAATGTGAGTGCAGGTTAGTTCTGCACGTATAGCCCTTGTCAAAAATGCAGCATCTTTTGGAGCCTTTTGCAAAATTATGTATGAGGAGAGACAAAGTGTTAAGAGCTAAAGAGCATTTTAAGTGGAAAGAACTCAAGCTCCATGGAGAAAGGAGGAAGCCACAGAAAAGTTGCGTAGAGCTATGTGGAGCCTGGAACAACTTCCGAGAAGTCACTTCGCAGACTGCCAAGGGAAGATTTGTATGCTTCACCCTGCTTTTTGGGCTGCCATTAAAACAGAAAGATAAACTGGGTCACTAAAAAAAAAAAAAAACCCAAACCTCAAGCTAATCCTTCCAGTGCAGTAGAAGTGAGTCCCACAGTCTGGTCTTTGAGCAGAGACCGGGGAGAGAGGATCATCAGTGCCCAGATGCCTTCCCTTTTTTGATAGAATGTATTTTTCCATATGATTCTGCTTCCACATGCATGGAAATAATAGCTGTCTCCTGCTGAACACAAAGGATTCCAGGTAGTGTCGTGGATAATAGATCACAGAGGACGTTGGAAGGTTTGTTTTCTTGGGAACCTATTGGGTAGGAAGGAGTCACGTTTGACAAAAAGTCATAAACTGCCTGTGCTGAAGTCAGAGGAAAACTGCAAAGAGATGTCTCACGATTACACTAAATATAGAAGAGATAAGGAGTAGGGAGGAAAAAGGAAAAGATCTGGTCTTTGTGTTTCTTGCTTATAGAACTCTGGAGTGTCGGAAGACATTGAGATTAGCCCCCCAAATTGTCACAACCTTTGCGAATATTGGTTTATGGTTTGCGGGTTTCTGGTGGTAATTTTTAATCCCTTTTTTGTCTCTTTCTCTCACTGTCTCTCCTGATGACTTGTCTGGCTTTGAGATTGTTCTTAAAAAAGAATGGTTTCATTCAACATATATTAAGTTCTTATGGAATGCCAGGCATGGCATGGGGATGGGGCAGTTAAACATGTTTAGTGGAAACAGCGCTGGTGTATAAAGACAGATCACATTGGTGTGCTGTAGGACTGGAAAGTGAGTAGTAACACATGACAGTGAAACCCTAAATAAGGCTGTGGGGCGATGGGTTGCTTCCTCCTCCTTCACCACCTTAATCCCTTGACCTTGACAAAAATGCAGTCATTTTCTCCTTCCAGGAAAAGCCATTAAAAACTGCAGCCACACGACAATGCATTAGATAAAACAAGATGTAAAGCCGGATCTAACTCTTACCTAGCTGGGAGAGTCCTTTCCCTCTAGTTGCCCCTAGGTGTGGGGCCAATTTCTTATTTTAAAACTGAGAAGGACCTTCCATGCAGTTAAGTTCACACACCTTAGGTGTGCAGATGGGTGAGGGTTCCCATAGCTTTACACCAGTGTCCCCACCTTTCAGGGACAGACATTGGCTATTTCCAGCACCCCAGTTCCCATGTGCCCATGGCACCATTTTGTGGAAAGGCATTTAGAAGGCCCTTCAGATTTGTGCCTGCCTTCCTCTCACATCTCAGGTATAATGAAGGGGGAGGGAAACCCCACCATCACCACACAAGACTAGAAAAGAGTGGGTACCTTCAAGCAAGTTAATTTGTGGTCAGTTCCTGGAAGGTCAAGGAAATTCCTCAATTTCCTCATCTGTTTTAAACAAAGTAGAGACTACATGAGTTTTAGAATTCTTTCAGCCCTAGCTGCTGTCATTCTAAGTGAACAAAAAGAGGGAGAATCAGATGGAAACTAAGTTTGTGCACGAAAGCTTTTAGGTTCATGTACTGTATGCTTTTCCCATTTTTTCATCCCAAGTTGGTGCTTTGATCCCTGGCTATTAAGACAAAAAGATCTGTGGACATTAAAATTATGAGTATGCCAGTAATCTAGTACACATGGAAATATTGACACAAATCACCATGATTCTCTGCAACAATTTATAAACAATGTCATTTCCATTATAGTCTTCAGATTTCACCAGCTATCTGCCTGTGTGCACTCTAACTAGACTTTCAGTTCATTTTAGTAATTATGCCCTTTTTTTTCCTATATCATTTGGGGCGTTGATAAATACCACTTCCTTGGAAACTTTCATTCAGTTATATGTCTTGTTTTCTTAAATTAAATTGGAAAAGGTAAGTTTCTCTTTTGGGTGGGTTGGAAGATGAACCATCAGTTCTGTAATAATTTACAAAAGGAAAAAGCTGGTTTTTCCTTCCAGGTGAATGATTTCAGTCTGATTCTTAGGATCTAAACCAAAGCTGGTCTCCTGTAGATGCTGTCCACACTCATCTACGAGTCACCTTTTGTGTGAGTTGTTCATGTGAACTCTGTCAAGAATTCCCTCACTATGATTTTGGAACTAGTTTGGGTTTCAAACATGGGCAGTTAGGATGACGTGCATTGAAGTAGAAGAGTTTTGTTTCAGATTTGCTGTTATTTATTTTTTAAATTAAAAAATGGAAGTGTATTTTAAAGTTGATCGTGCGCTTAGTTTGTTATTACTCTTATATTAACGAGAAAGCAGTCCCATATCTGGTTAACTGTTCTTCCTTCGGGATACGATGCCACGCCCAGTGTCTCTGCTTGTTCTCTTTCTTGCAGGAGCTGCTAGTTTAAACCTGGAGTCTTCTCTGCCCAAAAGTAATAAAAACTTTGCAAACCATTTTGTTCTTTCCACCCCGTTCCATCCGGCCCTTTGGCATCTGAGCTGGCAGTTTCTGATAGCAACTCATTTAATATACCCGGGCTCCATTTCTTTACTCATTCCCCACAGATAATTAGGCAGAGGTCAGGAGAGATATAAAGAGGTTAGACGGGGTAGGGCTTACAAGGATAGGGACTGATGTTCAAACTAGGTTGAATGCTAGTATCACACCCCAGACCAATGATATCAGAATTGCTGAGGATTGAGAGTGGGACCCAGGAACCAGTATTTCTTTTCCATCTCTCCCCCATCTTATCCCAATGTTGGGCCGAGGTCGAGAGACTACTACCTTACAGGAAATACAATTTCAGAAAATTGGTGTTTAGGATGTGTTTCATAGGCCGGGCGCAGTGGCTCACGCCTGTAATCCTAGCACTCTGGGAGGCCGAGGCGGGCGGATCGCTCAAGGTCAGGAGTTCAAAACCAGCCTGAGCGAGGGCAACTCCCCATCTCTACTAAAAATAGAAATTAATTGGCCAACTAAAAATATATAGAAAAAATTAGCCGGGCATGGTGGCACATGCCTATAGCCCCAGCTACTTGGGAGGCTGAGGCAGCAGGATTGCTTGAGCCCAGGAGTTTGAGGTTGCTATGAGCTAGGCTGACGCCACAGCACTGTAGCCTGGGCAACAGAGTGAGACTCTGTCTCAAAAAAAAAAAAAAAAAAAATTATGTGTTTCATAAAATCCCTGCTAGTAGTACGTGGGATCAAGTTGGAGCAGGAGGGCAGCCACTCTTCAATTAAAGTATTAATAGCTCCACTGATTAGTCCTGGGCTTAGGCTTAAGATGTTGTGTTTTTTTTTTTCTCCCCAAGAAAGACACACTGAAGTACTATTTCTCCATAGGGACCCTACCTCTCAAAAGAGTCTGTTTCAATGGTTTAAAACATCTGCAATTGATTGCTTTTTTAGAAGCTATAATGTTCCACTCTGTGTGCATGAGAATCACCAGGGTGCTTGTTAAAGACACCCCGGTGTTTGGGTCTCAAAGACTGAATCCATAGAGCTGGGGAATGTTTTGGGATCCAGGGTCCCCATGGAGAAATACTACTTTAAAACATCTTCCAATGTCAAGATCTAAGTGCTGTTATTTCATGCAGTGATTCCTGGCTTTTTTCCAGTCATCTCTGAGATACTGCAACTTCTAAAACTTGCTAAAATGATCAATTTTTAAGCCTTTTTTTTTTTGCTTCTTGATCTTTTAAAGCCATATAAATTCAAGAACCCATCTTATTAAATACATCGTTTGATGTATTTCCCCACCCTTTATTTTGAGAGACTGAAGATTTTTTTATTTCTTTTTTATTTTTTGGAAGCTATATTGATGAGTTAGACTGCTCTTCAGATGCAGGAAAATGTTTATCATTTTAATAAAGGGGCCATTTTCACTTCTTCCTCTTGGACATTTGGGCCATTTGAGAGTCAATGGCACCCAACAAGCTCACGTAACGTGCAAGCAACCGGATGTCACTGAAGGCCTCTGGCATCAGCATCAGGCAACTTCAGGAGCATCTTTTTACCCCACTCAGGAAAGCCACGGTTGGCTACAAAGAAATCGTCTCAAAGACAAACTTTGGCGAAGGAACCTGATGCTCCAAGCAGGATGTATAAATTAGGTGGGTGTGTTGTCAGCTGATGTAAAGACTATAAATTATGTTGTTTTCTTTAAAAAAAAGTAGTTGATTAGCAAGCGGACACCTCTCAGCCTGCTTGTTTGTATTGATTAATGAAATGATGCAGTTTTGCTTTTGTTTCCTAGAGCAAGTTGTGGATCACATCACTGCCTAATTTTACTGAAGATAGGAAGTTCTTTGATTCAGTTTTAGAGATTCTTCAAATGCAGGTATTTGGGAAAGCTAGCATTGTGCACTAGCAAATATTTATATTAAAAAGGGCCAGTTTTTTGCCCCCATGGAATGTTTCTGCCCCGTTTTCAGATTTCTTAGCACACATCTCTCCCTTTTCTGAGATAGAAGGTGTGGGGGAGAGAAGGGAGGTTTTATTTGTCTGATTAAAAGAGAAAAAAGGGCCTAGATCTTTGCCATGTCAATTTGTTGCTAAGACATCGGCACACGTTATTTGAAATTTGAGTTTTTCGAATGATCTCGTAGCCACGTGGAAGTTACGAGGGTAAACAAGAGCGTCAGTGCCATAGTGTCTGGGACCTCATGGAGAAATGGTCACCAGTAAAACTAAGTTGACTTAGGAGCCCCAGGGTCCTTTTTCAGCCCCAATTAACAAAACAACCCAGCTTCCAAAGTTCGATTCCACTGATTGCTCATCACAGAGGGGCACCGGGGCGGTGAACACGGAACCAGAGAGGACTGAGTGGGTCTGTTACACTCCCGGAGCCCAAGTTCTTCGTTTCACAGTGAAAACAGTTCCAAGGTTGCTGTGCTGGTTAGTGACGATAGGTGTGTGCATGTCTAGCACACAGGCTGACGCTGGTCTTCGTGGAGGAGGAGTGGTGGCCATGTCGTTTGACCAGAGGACGCGGGGACTACCGAGTCCTCTCTCCAGCGGACTGTCTGCACTCCATGGCGTTTCTTGAATGAAATACCGAAAAAGATCCAACAGGTAAACACTCTGTCATTTTCAGGGCGTGGTCCCAAACCTCAGTGTGCAGCACTCGGACAGACCACGTGGAACCAGAGGAGCACTGGGCTAGGAGTTCTGCGAGGCTTCCTCTCCCCAAGCCTCGCTCGGGTTAAAGGGATTGGGGGCGACGGAGGGAGGAAGCCTTGGCCACAGCCCGACCCTTTCTCCTGCAGAGTGTGTCAAAGGTGAAGTTAGAAACGGTAGCTGACTCGGTTGTTTCGGGCTGCACCAGTATGTGGCTGTCCTCATCATGGGTGCAGGGCAGGGGTGCTGGACAGCTGGAGCCCATCAGTCCACAGTAGACACTTGTCCCCTCTCCCTTCTGTCACCTAGACCCACACATGGTGGCTCCCTTGGGTGGGCTCACAGCGTAACCCCCCGCCCCCGAGTCCTGAGTTAGAGAAAGACTTCACATTTACACCACTCCATTCACAGCACAGCACTTTATTATGAAATACATGCAACTCAGCATCAGAATTTCTGAAATTCACACAAGTGACAGACACTCAATGGGTCACGAATTTCAGTGTCAGAATTATGCTTAAGTATTGGTGATCCTTCTGGCCCAGTGGAATTAACTCTTCTTCTGCCCACTTTCCTCTTCAATCAGACTTTCCTGAAAAATAGTTGAGTAACAAATATATCAAGGTTGGCTTTAGGAACAATTGCATTACATTTCTGACATTTTAATTTCTAAAAGATTGAACAAGAAAGAAAAGGTCCATTTGCTTTTGTGTGCTAGAGACATATGATAGATTGTCTTTTTAACCTGTGTAAGAAACACAAAATATTTATTAATAGTTAAAGGTTAGGATGTAAGGAAGGAGATGGAGAAAAGATCTGATCAGTCAGTTTGCTAATTTTTTTTTAAGAGATGTGGGAGGTGTCTCACTCTGTCGCCCAGGCTGGAGTGTGGGGATGATCCTCCTAACTCAGCCTCCTGCATAGCTGGGCCCACAGGCATGCACCACCATGCCCAGCTAATTTTTAAATGGTTTTTAGAGACGGGGGACTTGCTGTGTCATCCAGACTGGTTTCAAACTCCTGGGCTCAAGCGATTCTCTCACCTCAGCCTTCCAAGTAGCTGGGATCATAGGTACAAAGCCACCATTCCCAGCTTTAATCAGTTTTCTAGTAAGCCAGCCTTTGCTTTAATTCCTTCATAATGTCATGTTTGGGAAATTTCACCGCTTGCTGTTATTTTTATCATGTAGTAAGCAAGATTAGAAAAAGAAAGGAAATAAAGATATCTGCCCACCTCTTTCTTTGTCCTATGAGTATGGAAGTCAAAGCCACAGGAGAAAATTAAAATTATAACTTATCTTCATATGTGATTTATTTAAGCTTTCCCTGGGTGTAACTGGTAATTAACAGTAATACCTTCTGACTAGTGCAAAAAAGTAGACCATGGAACTCAGAGGACACCAACATTGAATTCAGGATTCAATTTGTATATTTAATTCTCTTTACACTTTCATCAAGAACTTTTATTAGATTAGTAGATTTCCATTTTTGGTGGGAATTTGGATGTGGCTATAGTCCCATCAGAAAACTGGAAATGAACGCTGTGGCTTTGAATTATAAATTTATTGCTTTGGAATTTTTTATTCCAAAGGAGGTGGGCAGAAAACCAACCTAGAGCACTGTTTCTGATTTCTGCATTCCCTAGGGTTCTGGAAGACCATGTCATACCAGGTGCAATTGCAGAACCAGGTGGAGGGGTGTAGATTTGCCTACAGAAGAGTAGTTGAGGGGCTTTGATGATTATACTTGAAGTGGGAAGAAATTTGTTTTGTCAGTCATTCCAAAGGCTAGAGCCACGATTAGCAGATAAAGATTACAGAGATTGAAATTCACCTTCTGGGGGGGAAAAAGGGGGGATTCCAGCCCTAGTGCTGTCTGACCACTGAACTGGAGTGTCACAAGGGCCCCACACAGGAGGTATTCCCCGAATTCAGGAAGGTAAGCCCCACAGTGGCAGGGAGGTGGCTGTTCTACCGTGTTTCCCAAAAATAAGACAGGGTCTTATATTTATTTTTCCTTAAGAAGACGCTCTAGGGCTTATTTTCAGGGAATGTGTTATTTTTTTTAAGTACGGTACAACAATCTACATTTATATATCAAATATAGTTAAGTCGTCGTCTTCTGGAACATCATCATAACTCTCCAAATCCCGAATTCCATCCTGAATGTCTTGTGACTCTATTTCCTTTAGAACCATTGGCCCCGATCTCTCATGTCGAGCCATAGAGCGGATGAGAAGGGCTATTCGTGTTCTTTACCGCTCTGCGACAAAATGCCTGGGTTGTGTAGTTACATCCCTCGTAGCCACGCCCATCACTAGGGCTTATTTTCAGGGGAGTGCTTCTGTTGCGCAAATGCGTGGAAACCCTGCTAGGGCTTATTTTCAGGGAAACACAGTGAAAACCCAGGGGCCTCTCCACCTCTAAAGCTCTATGTCAGGCGTCCTCAAACTATGGCCCGCAGGCCACATTCCACCTGCTGAGGACATTTATCCAGCCCGCCGGGTGTTTTTGCCACCGCTGCCTGTCCTGCTTAGCAGCCGACTTGTCCTGGGCCCACAGTGCCATGTGTGGAATGTGCGCCGTACTCTCCCACGGCCCTTCAACGGTCTGAGGGACAGTGAACTGACCCCCTGTTTGAAAAGTTTGAGGACCCCTGCTCTATGTTACGATCACCTTAACTCACCAGGGCTCCTTTCAGGTCCCGGAGGGCCGAGCGTGGATGGTGGATGGTGCATTCAAAGTGCTGGGGTTCTGCTAGTTGGTCCACTTCTTTGGCTATCTGAAGAAAAAGAAGGTGATTCTTGGAGATGGAGATAAAGAAATGAAATGGTATTTTTTTACTTCCGCCAAAAAGTATCTGTGGAGAGTGAGATGAAGGAGGTGACGGGACCGAGTGAGGGGCCGGGAAAGCTGCAGGACTGGGATGGGATCTGCAAGGACACAGATCTACCAGCAGGCATTTCTGCAGAAGGCCTGAGGCTCTGGGGATATTGGAAGACAGTAAGAGGTGACAATGTTTTCTCCTTAGAGATAATGGCAGTGAAGTACTACTTTGTGCCTCAGGAGGGGAGGGTGCACACAATTAAGTTTATAGTTGTGAATAGCGTTCTTTTTTATTTTCTATATTTTACTAAATAATGTCATAGTAAATGAGATTTGCTTGACGTACACTCTGTGCAGAGGAGACTTCCGATTGTCAGGCTTCCTTATTTACTACTAAATTATCTTTATTGTTTCTCCCAGAAGAGAGATTTCTTTCCAATGAAAATGAAATGGTTTTAAGTTTCTCTAGCTAGGTTCCCATTCTCAGCTCTATGTTGTTGTTATTTTTTTTTTTTTTTATTAATCAGCTAACATAGACGGCCTCTCTCATGAAATCCTTAAGCTCATGTCTATGAAATTAAATCCACCACGTTTTCCACTATACTATTTTGTTGTCCTGAGTTTGCTAACTCCCGTATTCTCCAACGTCTTTGCTTAAATGCCTTTGTCAGAGAAAGGAAATTCTAGGGCATGCATTCTTGATAAAGATACCTATTTATAAATTACAAAAATGCACTACTTAATCTGTTATCATAGATATTTTTTTTTTTTTTTGAGACAGAGTCTCGGTTTGTTGCTCAGGCTAGAGTGAGTGCTGTGGCGTCAGCCTAGCTCACAGCAATCTCAAACTCCTGGGCTCAAGCAATCCTGCTGCCTCAGCCTCCCAAGTAGCTGGGACTACAGGCATGCGCCACCATGCCCGGCTAATTTTTTTTCTATATATATTAGTTGGCCAATTAATTTCTTTCTATTTTTATAGTAGAGACGAAGTCTCGCTCAGGCTGGTTTTGAACTCCTGACCTTGAGCAATCCGCCCGCCTCGGCCTCCCAGAGTGCTAGGATTACAGGCGTGAGCCACCGCGCCCGGCCTATCATAGATATTTTTAAAAGATAAAATAAGGAAAAGACATAAGCATAAGGTCTAGGGTTTTCTTTCCAAATCCCAAAGAATCATCTTCTAATAGAGAGACCTTGACTCCATCCTGTCATTTCTAATTCCTTTGGCAATTCCATACTACTATGTTGTGCTTATTGCTGTATTTTGTTGGAATTTGTCCTGCTCTTTATTTCTTTTGTCCCTATCTGCATTGAAAGTAGGAATGGGACTTCTACGTGGTAAGTGTCGTATCTTCCTGGTGTATCTAGGCAGAGTATAATGCCACTGTGGCTCGTGCTGAGTGTTTAATATAGCTAAATTGAATCAAATAAAGCTACGTCTTATTTTGGAGCTAAGAGAAACTTACCTCATGGAAAGACTCGATCACATTTTCAGCATTTCTTTTTCCTCCGGGGCGCAGTCCGTAGGACCAGTGTTGGCTGGAGCACCCTTCCACGCAGAAAGTCAGCAGGACGAGTCCAAGTAGAAGTTTTGGAATTGGCTCCATTCTAAGGAACAGGAATGTACAATCAAAAATAGATCCATGCTGGGTTAAGTGAAAAATAAAGACCTCTTTCGTGAAAAGGCTAGTCTCTACTTCATCAGCCCTAAAGGAGATGGAAGTTGAAGTCATCTAATTCTTCCACACAGACACTGAAATGCAGACGCCTGCCTGCCTGCCTTGAGTTTCTTAGCCATTGGGGACAAAAATCAGTACTTTAAACTCACATGTTCAGAACTCTTTTAGTACCAAAGCAGTCTGTTTTTATTTTTATGATTTATTTGGTTATTCAAACCCCATGTTTCATCCCTTAGAAAATTTACCTTTTTGCCTTAACATTTCCCCCATTGTCGATTAGTCTTCACCTCTGTCATCCCTGAGATAAAGAGAACCAGGACATCTGCTCCTACTAAGCCTCTCCAGCCGATATAAAGTTGCTTGGTGTTAAATGGCTACCCTGTGGTACTAATGACATTTTACTGTCTGTCCTCTAGTCTTTCAGGCATTATTACTGCTGGCTAGACCATCTGTGGGAAGGAGGGAGGACTCAACGCTGTTCAAAGCAGTAAGTCCCAGACCAGATGCCTCCCTATCCAAGGGGGCCTCTACTTACCTAATGAAATGTGTCTCCAAATTAATTTTCCTTTGATGAGGACGAGGCTACAGACAAAAGCAATACTGGTTGATGACCTGTGAGATTCCCCAAAGGCTGAGATGTGGCTGGTGGGGAGGAGGACAGTGAAGGTCAAAGCTTCTTTAGACACCATCACACCTGGACTCAGCCCTTGGGGTATAAAGTGCCCTGCAGACATATATAATAGCATGCAATCTAAAAAGCAAAAAGTAGTGCTAGAAACAGAAAGCATGTTACCTGTTTGGAAGCAAAGAGGCACAGGGATCCCAAGCTTCCCCTTGAAGTGTGTCGAGACTGACTTTTCTATTTTCCCAGCTTCCTTTTTATATGAAACTTTTTCAGGACATTGAAATCTTTCCCGCTGGTAAATTACACTGCACATTGGACTATGCTTTCTTTTTAATAGTATTTTTTTTAATCCTCACATAAAACCCCTTAATGGTGTATATAATTGGAACACCCCCTGGTGTATCTGTTAAATGTACTTAAGTCTGGCCATTAAAACTTCAGCTGAAACTTTTATAGCCGAGGCCACAATTCAAACAGATTAAAATCTAACTAGGTTGGACTCCCTTGAGAAAACTGGCAGACTTAGCCAGAGTTCGGGGAAAATAGATGTCTTAGATTAAGGGAAGTTAAATGCACACATAAAAACTTTCACCAAAGGAGGCTACGCAGTAAATATAGGAACTTGAGTCAGGATGCCTGGGAGCTGGGCTCAGCTCATAGAGTCTTCATTGTAAAAAGGTTTAGACTAGATGATTGTAGAGTTGCTTCCAATTTTAAAAATCTGATTTATGATCAGGCACAGTAGCTCACAGCTATAATCCTAGCCCTCTGGGACGATGAGGAGGGAGGATTGCTTGAGGCCAGGAGTTCAAGACCAGCCTGGGCAACACAGTGAGACCCCGTATCTGTAAAAAATTAGCTGGGCATGATGGCACACACCTGTAGTCCCAGCTACTCAAGAGGCTGAGGCGGTGGGGGGTGGGGGCCGTGAGGGGGGCAGATTGCTTGAGCTCAGGAGTTTGAGGTTGCAATGAGATGTGATGATGCCACTGCACTCTAGCCCAAGTAACAGAGCAAGACCCAGTCTCAAGGGAAAAAAAATCTGATTTATAAATAATAATACTGTGATTATTGGCACTATACCAAGTCCATATATGATCCCAAAGTTGATAGTGCTGAGTCTGAGAATTCCCCAGTCTCCTACCCAGAAGGTTCCCTCCTTGATTTATCTTGAAAGCCTTTCAAAGCATCGAAAAGGCAAGAAGAAAAATTGTAGTTAGAAAGACCATACTGAGCTGACTTAAGTCAATAGTTGAACTCATTTCAGTAGATGCTTAAGTTAAATATGCAAATCGCTGTGTGTTAAGGACAGTGGGAGCACAAAGATGAGAAATTATAGTTGCAGGCCATGTGAATGACACCACTCATAACCACTGGACAAAGTAGATATCGAAGTTTTACAGATGTTCTACTCCAGAGGTGTGACCTTGGACATATTATTTACATAGTATAAGCATGTAAAAAAAGAGAACCATTCTTTATTATATTTATTTAAATACATGATTGTCTTCCCCTAATTTACCCGTAGGCTGTAACCCATGATAGTCAAAGATCCCATCATTTTTACTTTTTTTTTAAAGATGGGTCTTGCTCTATCTGCCAGGCTGGAGTGCAGTGTTGTGATCATAGCTCTGCAGCCTCAAACTCCTGGGCTCAAGAGAGCCTCCTTCCTCAGCCTCCTGAATAGTTGGGACTACATGCATGTACCACCATGCCTAGCTAGTTGCTAGTTTTTTTTTTTTTTTCTTTTCTTTTTTTTAGAGACAAAGGTCTCGCTGTGTTGCCAAGGCTGGTCTTGAAACTCTTGGGCTAAAGTGATCCTCTTGCCTCAGCCTTCATTACCATCTTATTTAAACATCTGTTAATAAACCTCTGGCATGTAGTCAGCATTCACTAAGTTTGAATGAGTGAATGAATGAATAAAAAGCAGGAACCTTTTAACCAAATTAAGGCTAATGCTTTCTCTTTCTGCATCAAAGATAGGTTTTATCTGACGTAGAATTAAAGCTTCATGTACAATTGGCTATAAGGTCTGCTACATCAGTTAAGCTTTAAGATGGTTGAAAAATAATTGGATAATTATTCATTTTAGAGCTGGGATTGGCAATTTCCCCGCAGGTAGGATGCTAAACTGCTCAGTCATTGCCCAGTACCCTCTGGAGTAATTCTATTTGCAAGGATTGAAGAGCAAAGAGTGCTCTTAATTTGGGTGTCTTGCCCAAATTAACTCCCTGGCTTTGCTGTGCCATGTCTGTGGAGGTTGTTCCATACTCATGATGGGGTAGAGAAGGGGGTAAACTTTAAAGTATATTTGCCGACCCGGCATGGTGGCTCACGCCTGTAATCCTAGCACTCTGGGAGGCCGAGGCAGGCGGATTGCTCAAGGTCAGGAGTTCGTAAACCAGCCTGAGCAAGAGTGAGACCCCGTCTCTACCATAAATAGAAAGAAATTCACTGGCCAACTAATATATATAGAAAAAATTAGCCAGGCATGGTGGAGCATGCCTGTAGTCCCAGCTACTCCGGAGGCTGAGGCAGAAGGATTGCTTGAGCCCAGGAGATTGAGGTTGCTGTGAGGTAGGCTGATGCCACGGCACTCACTCTAGCCTGGGAAACAAAGTGAGACTCTCTTTAAAAAAAAAAAAAAAAGTATAATTGCAAATAGAGGGGAATTTTAAAGTAAAACCTAAGTATTTGACTTTATTTCATTTAGGCACTCGGACTAGTAAGTGCCATTCTGACATGAGGAATGGAATCTCATCTCACCATAATATGTAAGTAAGAGGCTATTTTTCAACAAGAGTCCATTATGTTTGAATAGTATTAGTTTAAATTGGCCAATTGATTTCCCGTTTGCTTATAGAGATATGCTTCTAAGTGTTGCTTAAGCAGAACATGTAGTCTTTGATTAGGACTAATGAAATGGGAATTAAGACTTGTGACCACAAATGCCAGGTCAATCAGTTCTCCCTGCATAGGCACCCCTGGATTTATTATAGGTTATTTCTATCAGTATTACATTTTTGAAAATTTTAAGATGAACATAGCAACATGGTCTATGGATTCATTCAATATGTTGTGTGTCCACCAATTCTGCATTAGCATTGTCTTAGGTCACACAGATCTCAAAGGCAAAAGCCAGATTTGTTTTGTCTTGCTTTCTCTGGCGCCAAATAGTTATTTCCTAACCTATATTGTAATTAATGAGTTTTTGATGTTTAGTGACAAACTTTGAACCCTTTTATGATTCTGCAGTTAATTTACCAAGGAGTGAAATTTAATAAATGAGGTTTAAATAATTGGATTTTATATTCGTCATAATTTTTTCCCTAAATTTGAAAAAAATGGCTTTAGAGGAAAACCTGCTTCATTTTCAACATCAAAACACCTCAAAACGGTTATAACAATGATGATTTTGTGATCTTGCTGACAGATGAACGACTTTTTTTGCCCTAATGTAAAATCTCAGCAGGAAGAACTCAAGGTTCACTCCCGCTGACATGTCTAATCAGGTTCTGAAAGGGTTTCAGAGAATTAATCCTTGGATAAGGTGTTTTACACTGAAATAACGTAACCACTTTTCTTGTAGTAATGAACCTTTTAATTTTAAAGATACTACTTCCTTGGAGATTTAATACAATTCTAGGGTTTCTCATGTATTAAAGATGATTTAAAGTTGACTTAGGGTAGGATTTGCAATATTAACTGATTCACAAAATGAACAACTGGAGGAAATTTTCCAAGTCTTGCTTTATGATAGAAACCCTCATAGGAATAATAAATTTACATTTTTCTAAAATTTTCTTGAGACTAGTTGAGGGAACAAGATAGACTACATTACAGTATAACATGTATTGCTTTAGGTAATTACTAGAGTACCAAATTTTATCAATGTACATAAAGTAAGTTTAAAACCTTTGTCTAGTCATCCTCCCAACAACTCTATTTTTACTGATGTGTATAGATGTTTCATATACGTTGGGTTAATGGAAGTATTACTATTTTGAAACTTTACTCCCTCAAAATTCTCTCTCACTTGGTCAAGCAAAAAATGTTTTGGGGGGCATATTACTTATCCAACCTAAAAAAGCTAACTGTAATGTAGCTAATGTTCATCAGCTGAAGGTAATGAACAGAAACAACTTAAATGAATTACTGGGAAAGCAGTCTTTTTTTCTGTTCAGAATTTGATAAAGTTTGTGTCGTTGGCATGGTGGATTTTTAAAAGAGGATCGTAAAATAACCATGTTGAAAACAATGAAGTTACTTTAATGGTACTTAAAGAGACTAATCCCTAACAAGTGTTATGCTGTTTTTCCTTTTCTACCCAGACCCCCAGGGCTGGCTGTCAACATATATTGAAGAAATGTAAGTAAAATATAGAAAGTGCTGATTTTCAAAAGCAAGAGAAAAAAAATGCCTTTTCAACATTTTATATTGTTTATTAATGCAGAATACATTTGATCTAAAATTTGTAGCTTCTAAGCACACCGTGTTTAGATCTTTCAGATCCTTCTGCAGTTTTAGGTTATGTCTACGGAGGTACCTTTAAGTAAATGAATAACACGTTCTGTAATTATTGAAAATATAGTACAGAGTGAAATGATTTAAATATAATTTAGGCACATATTGATTATGAAAATAGATATCTCTCAATACAATACTTCTCTGTCTTGGTAAAAATAATAAAGCAAAGAAAATAATTCATTTCTGAAGTTGCTTTCCTTCACTTGTAAGGGTCCAATCTCCTTCCAGCTATGCACATGTACCCTTTACCGTTAAGGAAAGCTTTGCATATGTAGATATAGAAGAATAAGCTACGTAAATACTGAAGATATGTCCTTCTCCCAAAGGAGACAGAAGTGGTTTTTAATTATTCACTGCCTCAAGTTGATGAGTCTGTAGCATTCAGAACCCATCTGGACACAGCTCATATCCCTGCTCTTCAGGTAGACATAAGGACACCAGGTTACTGCTAGGGAGGTACAGGCCTTATTTCTGCTGCAATAGCGAGATAATGACTCAAGCAAATTGGATCAAAATTTGTTCAAAACAGAAAATATGAATAAAAGAACTACAGGTACTGACTCATTGGTATTCTATCTTGGACCGGCCAAATGTCTTTGTTTTTGTTTTTTTTGGTGGCTATAATCAAATTGTCAGGTTAAAATTCCTCATTCTCCATTGTGGGGGTCTAGCTGAAATTATGTTGCCTTCCAAAAGGCCACTCTGCCATATTCACTCATAATTTATAGCTTTGTAGTGGATTTAGATTAATTTCTATCTTTAAGCTGGCCCTGGTTAAGCTATTTGGCTTTTGAATTAAATGAATATTAATGATGCACCTTGCTTTTTTTGGAATATGCTTCTGTTGATTGTATATGAAAAAAGGAGGCTAGTAGTGTATATAAATTAGATAGAATTGCCTGGTCTGATATAGAGTGGAACTTCAATAGAATTCTGAGAAATCCTCATTTAAAAGTTGTAGCTATAGGTAAATCATTCTCCCATTGGGAGCGTTCCGCTGTACCTACAGAATGACAGTGATGTACAATATTTCTTTCCACTCTGTCTCAATCAGTAAGAATGGGATATTTCTTTAATTTAGCTACTATTTTGTTCTAAAAAATAAACATCATAAAAATGAACCTGAAAAGAGAGTCTTAGGAAGTCTGATCTCACCATATTCATACAGTGTGACAGGTAAAGAGGGGAGCCATCACTAAAGCTATTTATAAACCTGAACAACCTTTTCAAAGTTTAACAATTTAAATATCCATACTGCATCTAGATATTCTATAAATATAATTGCATATGTTGTGCTTTTCATAAATTAAAATCCTCAAACCAAGATGGTATTTCCACATCATGCCTATTTAAAAGCAAATATAATAGATACTATTCCTGGTCTTAAAACCAGGCAAATCCCCCTACCCCATTCAAAAGGCAACAATATAATCTAGTTTCCCTACATCTATTAAATGAGTGCTTTTCTGTTAAAATCAGAATGTGGGGAAAAATGTCAGGATTTTCCCTTATGCACCGCTGAGAACAAGCATAATCCTCTAAATTTTTTAAAAATTCCCTTACAGTGTTATGTCTTCTAGACAACTGAGTGGGTGGAGAAAGAAAAATGATAAGGAAAACATTTTTCATCTTGGACCTCTTCCTCCAGCCCCTGGAATTCTCATCTGACACTTTGTGACATATGTAGTGGTGTCAGCATCTCTTCAAATATCGCTCCCTTCACATTGGAACCTCTGAGGTTGGCTTCTTGAAGATCACACCCAGACAGATCACAATTCTGTAAGACAAAAACAATATTCAGGTAACTAATATGGAGATTTAAAGCCTTGTTTCTTCTGTTTTAGGAAACTGTTCTCTATAGTAAAACTCAGTTAATTTCTGGAAAACTTCTGACTATATGCCCTAATGTCAGATTTTCTTCTACCTATATTTGTTATCTCTAGTTGATATTCAGGTTGATTACCACCATACAAGAGGTCTTCAAAACATTCATAGAAAATTATGGAAATATTATTACCAAGAGGTGGATGTAGTCCAGTCAAAGCAGAGGGTCAGGGGAACAAAGGTGATGGCAACAGGTTTTTGGGATGCTCAAGGCTTTCTGCTTATTAACTTTCTGGACATCAAAGAACAGTAACATCTGCTTATTATAAGAGTGTTTTGAGAAAGTTACCTAAAGCATTAGCAGAAAAACCCCTGGGAAACCTTCCTCTTGTCAAACGGGCAATTTTTTGACAGTTTTGATGGGAAATCATGCTCCTCCATCTTACAGTCCAGATTTGGCTCCTCCTGACTTCTTTGTGTTTCCGCATCTTAAAATGACACCCATTTTTCCATGAACTTTTGGAAGTCTCTTCATATGGATAAACAAAGAGGAAGTATGTCCCTCTGTTTGTGTATTTTAGAATAAGGCATTCAGAATGGATTGCAATGTAATAAATAGTATATAAACAATTTTACCACAATCCAAGAACAACAACAAAAGATGAGGGAAGACTACTTTTTTTGAGACAGAGTCTCACTCTGTTGCCTGGGCTAGAGTGCCATGGCATCAGCCTAGCTCACAGCAACCTCAAATTTCTGGGCTCAAGTAATCCTACTGCCTCAGCCCTCCTGAGTAGCTGGGACTACAGGCATGCGCCACCATGCCCAGCTAATTTCTATTTTTAGTAGAGAGGGAGTCTTGCTGGTCTCAAACTCCTGAGCTCAAATGATCCACCCATCTCTGCTTCCCAGGGTGCTAGGATTATAGGTGTGAGCCACCATGCCTGGCCAAAAGACTACTTTTTAAAAATCTGAAAGACATTTTACTTAATGATTGTATAATAGATTTTTTCATTCCCCAGCCCTAACATACTATCAGCCTTAGGCCAGGTCTTTTTGCCCTGAAGTTTAAAAGGGCCTGCTGCTGAGAGATCAGGGCAAAAATATTTTTTTAAAAAGCAACAGCAAGCTAAATTTTGACATACTATTCTCTACCATCTATGCTGGATTTTCTTAGAGCTACTGTTCAACATGACAACTTCCATTTCTCACTTGCACTAGCCACTGGACTGAACAGCACAGATACAGAACATGTCCCTCCTGCAGAAAGTGCTACTGACGTAGACCTATACACAGCTACCACGTCTGCTAGCTCAATTTGCAAATCAATAAGATGTATGGAATACAATCTTATGAAAAAGCTGACGGGACAAAATCTCAAAAAAATATATGATTCCAATTTAAAATACGCTTTTCCTGAACCTAATTTCAAACCTGGATATCATTTAAATTTCACAAGTACTTTAAAAATTATAACCTGTCCCATTTCATTCTGTCTGGAATTAAATTTTATGGAAAACAATACATTGCATTACTAATGCATCAAACTTGTCTACTTAAGAGAGACTCAAGAGAAATGAAATCAAAGATGAGTCTTCCAATCTGGAACTGGCTGGCACCTATGACTTTGGTAACTGAATCCTGCTCTGAAATTCTATAAACATGCAAATGTAAGGAAACCATTCCTGTAGCTGTGCTGGCACGTTACCTGGCAGTCTTACCAGCCAACTACTTTATCTTACCTCTAAATCAGTTCCTGCTAGGGTTGCTCCTCTGAGGTTACAGTTCTTCAACTTTGCATTTTTTAAGGTAGCAACTCTCAGGTTAATCCCTGTCATTTGACTTCCTTCCATATCCACACCTTTCAGATTAGCACCTGCAGTTAAAGTATTTTGGGAGTAGTTTAACTTAAAAATATTTATAGTTATCCACCTTCAATGAAACGAATCTGAAAGCTCAGTCTCTCACCAACTTACATATACAAAGAGTTCAATGTTAGCCATTTGTTTACTTATACTAGGAATGTTTTCATTAATACTTTTGAGGGAGAAACTCAATTCTGCCTCATGATAAATAGCACTCTATAATAAGGCCCGTAAGTTTATGACAAGGGAGATCAGTATTATCTCCTAAATATACAAGTAAACAAAGTGACCAATTCACACAGACAAAACAATGATGATTTTTTTTTTTTTTTTTTGAGACAGAGTCTCACTTTATTGCCCAGGCTAGAGTGAGTGCCGTGGCGTCAGCCTAGCTCACAGCAACCTCAAACTCCTGGGCTCAAGCGATCCTGCTGCCTCAGCCTCCCGAGTAGCTGGGACTACAGGCATGCGCCACCATGCCCAGCTAATTTTTTCTATATATATTAGTTGGCCAATTAATTTCTTTCCGTTCATAGTAGAGATGGGGTCTCGCTCTTGCTCAGGCTGGTCTGGAACTCCTGAGCTCAAATGATCCGCCCACCTGGGCCTCCCAGAGAGCTAGGATTACAGGCTTGAGCCACCGTGCCCGGCCACAATGATGAATTAATACATTAAATCTAAAACTGACAGGCCGGGCGCGGTGGCTCAAGCCTGTAATCCTAGCTCTCTGGGAGGCCGAGGCGGGTGGATCGTTTCAGCTCAGGAGTTCGAGACCAGCCAGAGCGAGACCCCATCTCTACTATAAACGGAAAGAAATTAATTGGCCAACTAATATATATAGAAAAAATTAGCTGGGCATGGTGGCGCATGCCTGTAGTCCCAGCTACTTGGGAGGCTGAGGCAGCAGGATCGCTTGAGCCCAGGAGTGTGAGGTTGCTGTGAGCTAGGCTGACGCCACGGCACTCACTCTAGCCTGGGCAATAAAGTGAGACTCTGTCTCAAAAAAACAAAAAAAAAAAACTGACAAACCTTTCTAGCTTTGTACAAACTGAAATTATTCCAAAAGTATTGTGTGCTATTTCCAAGTTAAAAATGTTGACATTTAATTCTGCAACTAAAACCTCATTAAAGGTTTGAGGCTTTATTTCTTCTGAGTCCTCAGTTATATGACTGAGACCAAATAGAGGCATCTTATACCTTTGCCAATTCTCCATATATGACGAGAGAAACAGCTATTGTGTTTTGCCCTTAATAATTAATTACCTTGCTGGGCTCTTTCCTTTACAGTCTACTTTCACCATAGAACAGGTATTTACAGATAGGCTCTTACCTTCTAAATTGGCTTTAAGACCAGAAGGATCTTCAAAATTACACAGTTTCAGGGATGCTCCTTCTGCATTAGAACATAGCATCTTGACTCCCTGGAGATTTGCACACTGCAAAGAAAATGTTTTTTGTTCAAATTTGTTCAACTAGTAAAAGAAAAGTATACAAAAAGAGAAAAAGCTCAATTCAACACACTTGCAATCAATTATTTTCTGTTAGAATTTTCTTATCAAACCCAACAAGAACTGAGAACATTTTAAGGAAATAGTTCCTTCAGAAACCAAATCAGCAGCAACATGCACATTTCACATGAAATGTAAGGGTTTAGATAAAGAAGTTGGGGGAGTCAGAACTGAAACATTGCTGTTTGTTTTTTTGAGGCAAGGTCATGCTCTGTTGCCCAGGCAGGTGTGCAGAGAGGCACAATAGTAGCTCACTGTAGCCTTGAACTCCTGGGCTCAAGTGTTCCTCTCCCACCCCAGCCTCCCAAGTAGCTGGGGCTATGGGCATCAGCCACCACACCCAACTAATCTTTTATATGTTTTGTAGAGACGGGGGGGGGGGGGGGGGGGGGGGGGGGGTCTTACTGTGTTGCTGGTCTCAAACTCTTGGCCTCAAGTGATCCTCCCAAAGTGCTGGGATTACAGGTATGAGCCACCATGCTCAACTCCCTGTTTGTATTTTCATGTCCAGCTTTGGCATGAAAATATAATGGTCAAAATGTATGGGTAAAGAAAGGCATAAACTTGTTATGGGTATGGATTTTCTCTTCCTTAATACTGTAGGAATCAGTAAGTGAAATCTTGATGCTACCACCACCTTCGTGTCAAAGGTCAGAATACTAAAACCAGCAATTAAAGGTATCACATAGCTACAAAACACCAAGTTGCTTGTTGATCCTTCTATACCAACCATTGCTACATAACATTGTCAACCCTGAGTACCTAAATCACAATGCATGACGCAGAGCGTAAAAAGGCAGACAGAAAATATGTTAAGAATTTTAATTACGTTCACTCATCTCAAAGGGTTCAATGCCATTAGATCTGAATTCTAACAACTACCAGCTAAGCCAGAAAGCTTATCAAAAAAGGTGACTTTAACATCAGACTTTTTTCATAAATTGTGTTGACAAAGTAGATAGTTTTTGGAACACTTGCACATTAATCAAGTGACAGTATGAGTGATAATTATATTTGTTGTTATAATTAGATCAGTGAAGTAGTTTTAAAGTCCTAAGGCTGATCAAGTCATTATAGCCATACTTATCAAGAGAAATATTTTTTTTTTTTTACAGGGGCAATTTCATTCACCCTACTGTCAATTCTAGTAAAAGGGAGATGAGAACATCCAAATCACAGGTAACTGACAAATGCATGCTCATTCCCATCTGTGCCTGGGCCTTAACACCAGGTACTGCAGAAACACTGACTAGAAAGATAAGATGATAAGGATTTGGAGGAAGCAAAATAACTAAAAGATGACTGGATTTTATGTACTTGAAATTGTAACAAGAAGCTGATATATGCAAATAAACATCTCTGGTTCTTTAGTAATGCCAAAGTAAAACAGACTAAACATTATCAAAAGTTCTTAAGTATGAACTATACACTTTATTGAGGAGATCAGGCTCTAATTTCAAGATTTAATTTCTTATTAACTGCTAAACCACACACTGAGGAAGGAAATAGCAGAGGTTGTAAACAGGTGGAAAACCATACCATGCTCCTGGGTCAGCAGAATCAACATTGTTAAAATGTCTGTACTACTTAAAGTGATCTAGAGTCAATGCAATCCCTATCAAAATACCATCATTATTTTTTTTACAGATATAGAAAAAATAATTTTACACTTTGTATGGAACCAGAGAAGACCCTGTGTAGCAATCGTAAGCAATAAGGATTACCAGACTTCAAACTATACTACAAGGCTATAGTAATTAAAACAGCTTGGTACTGGCACAAGAATAGGGACGTTGACCAGTGCAACAGAACAGAGAACCCAGATCTAAAACCATCCTCATATAGCCATCTAATCTTTGACCCAGCAGACAAAAACATACACTGGGGAAAAGAATCCTTATTCAATAAATGGTGCTGGTATAACTGTAAAAGACTGAAACAGGATCCACACCTCTCACAAAAAAGCAACTCACGCTGGGTAACAGACTTAAACCGAAGGAGTGAAACTATTAGAATTCTAGAGGAAAACGTTGGACATACTGTTCTAGACACTGGCCCAGGCAAAGAATTTATGA